>JAUZNJ010032574.1:0-13611 GCA_034780135.1 Jordanella pulchra | reverse complement strand
TGAGGGCTCCAGCCCAGGGGACTCGAGGCGCACTCTGCTGGAGGAAAGATGGAGCGACAGGCTCCGGATCCCAACAACTAGTTCCCCCCATCCTGCTATATACACTAAGTGGGGCACACTTTGTTCAACATTATAGCCCTTTTTGATTTTAGAATTGCTCAACATCTCACCTTGAATAGATTCAACAATGTGTTAAAAAATGATCCTCTAAAATTTTTAATCTGTCTTGGCATGATAATGACAATATGTGTGCACACGATTTGTTAAATATACATTAGCAAAAGCCTTTAAAACTCAGATTTATGTTGAATTATGACATCTGCTGTTGTTTATTTATTTATCTTTAATCTAAACTGAAATGAACAACAAGCCCTCAGATTTGGAACAGATATCAGAAAACATTATTGTTCAAGTTTTGGAAAAAGTTAAAAATACATATTAGGTTTTTATCAGGTCTTATGATTCCAAAACCCTTAAGTCAGATACAACATAACATTCATTGCATTTGACACAAATTATTGGCACATTGAGTTATTGATTCTTAGTAATGTTCATTAATAACTTTACTCTTGTTTTGTAGATACAAGTACAGCAAAGTTTTCACTATAGATCAAAATCCTCATTATCAGGGTTTGAGCTACTGTTGTCCTTTTGACATCTGAGACCAGTCTGCTTAAACAGGAGCAACTTTTTTGTGTTCTCACACAATATATGAAAAGATAGTAAATATAATAAATAATCTTTTTACAGACTATGCATTTATAATAGGGCCCAGATTAATATTTAATATCATGAAAATTGTGTTATTTTACTGAATTATTTACCAAACTTATGGATTAAATAAAGTAACCTGTTTTAAAATATCAGCACATAACTTTAAAATCAGTTTCTTTCACATAAAGATATACATAAAAATACCAAAGCATGCAATTTATCTATTTTCTAAACCTCTGTGCTTTACAGAGATGAGTGATAACATTGGATTAGAAGGAGGCTACACACCGGACACTTTTCCAATCTATCATGGGGATAACACAAAGACAAACATTCGTGCAATCACACACTCACAAAGTCAACTGAGAACCCCTAATTCACCCAACTTGCATATTTTTGGATTGTGGGAGGAAACCTGAGTGCCCCAAGTAAAACCAAGCAAAAACTCTACAAAAGGCTGCCAAACTGATATTTAATCCTGAACCTTTGTAGCAGTGAGGTTACAGCGATAACCACACCACTATGCTGACCACATTTTATCCCAATAAATGTAAATATAAATATGCAAGGGTCATTGGCATGAGGACAACAGTAGCTCAGTGGTTGCTTTAACCGTGCATGGAGAGATTGCTTGTCTAAATTTCTAAATCATGTTTACATAGAAAACTGTGTTTGGCACAATTTTTCTAAATAAGTTTCACATGTATTCTTGATTATGGGGTATCCTCTTCATCTCTTACCGCTTCATTGTGGTTGTTCCACGATTTCTTTCAAAACCCTCTAATGGCTTCAAGATCCTCAAATGTGAAGATTCAAATAGGAGACATCACTGGTCAGGCCCCACATTTAGAGAGCTGATTTATACCACACTTCATGCCAGAGGTTTTGTTTCAAGTGTTTCAACGTCACCTAATTCATCCACCATCCTGCCTCAAGTGTTCCCCCCCTTGTTGTTCAGCCCTCAGGTTCAGTCGCCACTCAATCATTTAAACTGCTCTCTCATGTCAGAACCAATATCGAAACATCAGAGACGTGTCAAGGAGGAAAAGACAGCTGCTAAAAAGCACACAAGTCCATACAAATCACTTGGCTGAGTTTTTAATTTCTTGTCAATCAGGTATTTTATAAGCATTCAATAATATTTTTAGAGCAACTACCATGGTGATTATGAGCCTGTTTCTAAAATATCAAAATACTTACATCAACTCAGTTTGATTAACAAACCTTTTTTCTGTCACCTTACATTCAGCATATGCAGTGTTGGTCAAAAGTATTGGCACCCCTGCACTTCTGTCAAATAATGCTCAGTTTCTGCTAGAAAACGGATTGCAATTACAAATACTTTGGTATTAATATCTCCATTTGTTTTCCCTGCAATTAAAAAGCCAAATTGGATATAATTCCACACCAAACATAAAAAGGGGGCGGACAACAGTATTGGCACACATATTGAAATATCATGTGATGCTTCTCTAATTTGTGAAATTAACAGCACTTGTTACTTACCTTTGGCACATTCACACTTGCAGCGAGTTAAAATGGATACAATTTGACTCAAACTCAGTCCTGTGTCCTTGTGTGTATCACACTGAGCATGGAAAGAAATAAAGAAATAAGACAAAAGAACTGTCTCAGGACTTGAGAAGCAAAATTGTAAGGAAACATGCGCGATCTCAAGGCTACACGTCCATCTCCAAAGACCTGAATATTCCCATGTCTAATGGTGCAGTGTCATCAAGAAGTTTAAAACCCATGGCACTGTGACTAACCTCGCTAAATGGGGAAAGAGGAGAAAATTGAGATTTCAATAAAAGATTGTGTAGTTGGTTGATGAAGAACCTCGACTAACATCCAAACAAGCTGTCCTGCAGTCAGAGGGTACAATAGTGTCGACCTTTACTATCCATTGGTGCCTATATGCAAAAGGTTCTCTATAGTAGGAAACTCAGAAGGACCCCACTTCTGACCCAGAGACATAAAAAAGCCAGGCTGGAGTTTGCCAAAACTTACCTGAGAAATCCAAAAACGTTTTGGAAGAATGTTCTCTGGTCAGATGAGGCAAAAGTAGAGCTTTTTCTGAAAAGGCATCAACATATGATAACCTGAATCCCATAGAACACCTGTGGAGAGATCTCAAAATGGCCGATGGAAAAAGCAACTTTTTAATCTCAGGGATCTGGATCATTTTGCCAAATAATGGTCTAAAATTTGAGCAGAGCATTTTAAGAAACTCACTGATGGTTACTGGAAGTGGTTGTTAACAGTTATTTTGTCTAAAGGTTGTGCTTCCACCTGAGGGTGCCAATACTGTTGTGCAGCTCATTTGGGGATTTATGTGTAAAGTAATAATTGATTTGATTTTTCTTTGTGTATTAACACCGAAGCATTTGTAATTGCAATTATTTTCTGGGAGGAACTGAGCGTTATCTTAAAGAAATGCAGGGGTACCAATGCTTTTGGCTAGCACTTTAAAGTGAAAATAATTGCAGTATCGTCAGAAAGTTACTTCAAGATAACAGACTATTAGTTTCTATTATTGTTTCGTATTGGAATCAACAATTTTTCCTATACACTGATATATAACTTCCCAACAGCGCTTTGAGACCAAGTGCAGATAATGAGAGCTTACTTTGGTTCCTGGGAATGAATAAAGGTGCCGACCTACCTTTATCTTGGCTGTCACTGTGTGTTAACAGAGACAGCCATGTTTAAAAGTAGGATTTATGTGGCTCTGTGAAGTGACAAAAAACACTGCAATCCTTTTGCTGCATGAGATGTTTTGTCTGTGGTGATGTTTGAGCAGCCAAATGTCCTCCTTTGGTTCCTGTCTGGGGTCAGACTGTGGCATTCCGCTAAATAAACACGCCTTGTTTTTTCAGACAAAAGCATGCTTCACAGTGAAGTCAACATGACATTACTGCACCAGAGCAATTTTAATAAGCCTCATAAATGTGCAGCTGCCTCATCTTTTCGTCTGCTTCGTAAGTCATGACACATTTATCAGATCTTTGTGAAATATACAAGTTGTAAGACATAAGCAGTCCTCTGCAGTAAAAGTTTACTTGTTTTGTTTACGGATAGAAGTTTATATTCTAGTCGCTTTGAGGTGGTCCTTTCAATTGAAAGCCAGCTTACTTCAGCTGCCTTGTATTTAGGTAAGGATGGTTGACATCACAGCAACCCTATGGTAAAGCAAAGCCAATAAAAGCTTTAAACTCAATTACTTTGAAAATGCTAAAATCCAACATGAAATAGTACTGTATATACCTTCTAATTTACTGTTGCCGTTTTAAACTCAACTATAGTTGGTTGTATTGAAAGAAACAGATATTTTTTTCAGTTTTTTTGTTCTTCTTGGAGAGTTTTATATTTGCAAAGACATTGTGTAGGTCACTAAAGACTTGCAGAGTCTTAAATAATGATTTTTTTCTATTTGTACATAGAGGCAAATCATCAGTTTGTATCTTAATAAAGTTCAAGACGTAAATTTCAAATGTATGCTGTTTATGTTTTGCTTTGTAATGTTAAGTAAAATGATAGCAAAGCTCATAAAAAAACAGACAAAAAAATGAACAATTGTTCTCTAAATTGTAACCAGGGGCTGAACTTACTTATGGTTGTCGGCTTTTCGACTAGCAGCATTTTAAGCGGATGACAATCTCATATATTATTTTAGTTATTTAAATGAAAAAAATAATACTATGTATTAATATGTATTGATATTGAAAAAAGATCAATAAAAAACTAAACAAAACAAAAAGGACAAAAGAAAAAAACAAAACAACTGTTGTTATATTCATAAGAGAACTTTCATGTTTAATTTAAATTATTGATATATTTCAATACTACTTGGAATTTTGGATTTTTCCAACAATCTAACTCTATTCTACGTAAAAGTATTTCACTTCAAATAAAGGAACATGTCCTGCAGGTAATTTCCTTTGATGGCACTGTTGATGTATTTCTCACGTGGAATCCTTAAACAATTACACATCCAACGAAGCATAAACTGACTCCTGAGTCTGGAAAATGCTGTCTCTATTGTTATTTTCTTTATCAAAAGGGATTTATTGACGTGCTAGGCTAAACCTAAAATGTTTCTTCTTTTGTCAGTAAGTTAGAGTATAATATATGACAGGGGAATTTGAGAACTTCTATGTCTAACTCCATTAGTTTAATTTAAAACTCAAACTTTATTAAGCATTTTTTCTGCTGCTACAATAAAAAAATCAGGCAAAACAGGTTTATTTTTGTTTTTCTCTTGCACATTTTATATACATTCCTGTCTGGGAAGGAACTCTGTTTTCTGTTTTGTTGTCGGGTTTCTGGGAAAATGTTTTTTATTTTTCATAATTACACCTTTGCATGTTTGCACATGGGCTCTCTTGGGCCACCATACTGTATATGGAGCTGTCTGAACACAATATTTCAGATCTAAAGGAAAAACATGGAAATTCCCCTAAAACTATACTTTGAGCTTTTTTTCCCTTATTGCATGTAAGAACAATTCAGTTTGTGTGCATTCTGATATTCTCATTACAACATTCCTACCTCTGATGAAATGTTTTGTTTAAACATGTATCAATGCCTGGTCACACACCACAAAAACCACTCAACGCGTGCTGTGCGCATTGTCAGAGATGTCATTGTGCTTATTTCATTTATGTCTGGGAACAATTACACCTGAAGGCTTTTAGGCTCCATATGTAAAGCAATATCCCCACAATGTTAAATTAGAGTAAAAAAAAAAGAAGAAGAGATGAGGGCAGTAATGATTGACAATAACTGGCTGTGTGTGCAACATGTTCTCCAAACCTGCTTTTTCAATCACATGTCCGTTTTGAGAGGAAATGAAGGAGTGGTAAAATGCTTTGACAGTTGTTCAGCTGACATAGAGAGAAACTAAGTTGAAGAATCAAGTTTCCTGCCAGCTACGCTCCAAGAGGTGTACGCACTGATTAGGTTGATTAGTCATGTTATTTATAGCAGAAGCTGATTGCTGGCTGGCTTATGTTAAATAAAAAAAACATCATTAGAATTTCAGAGCAATATACTTGTGTGTAAAATGCACACTAGCTCCTCGGTGATTATCTCTGATGGCATGTTTAGATCTGTCAATCACCAACAAAAAAGAAAACATCTCATTCTCTTTATCTATATCTTCTCCACTTTTCTTCTTGTTTCTATAGCATGGTAGAAAGAGTCTGCATATCACTTTTCAGGGAGTTTTTTTAAACCATCACTGACACACAGAAAATGAACACCCCGAGGTGAAAATGAATGTCTCCGCGTCATTCAACAGACACCTTAGTAAGACTTGGCTGAACCATGAGCTCGTCATCTTCCATCACACCACAGTTACTGCCTCCTGCAGGAGAGGAACTCAGGCAGCGTCGTCCCTGACTCATTCAACCCAGCCTGCAAAACATTGTTTTGGTTACAGGCTCCCTCAGGCTTAAAACAAACTGTGATTTATGCCATGCACCCTGCTGCTGAAGAAAGGGGAAAAAAAGTAATGAGCAACTGTATGACACCCCCCCCCATCACAAAAAAACTAATTTAGCTGCTTTGTCTGTGTTAAAATAGAAGCATAGCTTTGAAACTTTTCATCTTCAAAACCCTGCTGTTCCTGTAATTCTTATGTTTTTCTATATTAAGAAATTGCATCAGCTGTTTCAGTGAGTTTGGTTTCAAAAAGACTGATAAACCAATACATAGCTTGACAAATGAGTTTTTCAAAAGAGAGTTCATGAGAAATAAAACCAAAGTAGTGAGATAAATGTGGGAGGAAGTGGTGGTTTCCGTGTGGGGTCAGGGCAGTTAAGGGTGTGGAGGCTGTGAGCTGGCACACCCAGTCTGACACCAAATCTCAGCGTTCATTCTCACAATTGACCGAATGAAAACATGTCATGGATTGTATTTCCCTCTTTGGCCTTCTGTTGTGAACGGAACGTTTTCAGAACCTTAACAGAGGCTTTGTCCTTTTTTTTTTTTTTTTTTAGCCCTTTTCCCTGTTTTGTTTGTCTTTAAGTCAGTATTGTTATCAGAGCTGCTGTATTATTGTTTAAAGACAAAGGTTGTGAGAAGAAGAGCTTTGAGAGAAACTTTGGATATGATTTTAGAACAATTACAAATTATCAAAACTACATAAATTGTAGAGTAACACTGTATGACAATGAATTAATTATCTAATGAAATGAAGTTATATTGTACTGATACATTACGCACAGAGTGAATTATTTCAAGTGTTAACTGATACCTTCACAATGTAGATTCAAAGAGAATTTGCATAATACATTGTTTTATAGCCACATTCAATAAATAAGAATATTACTCAAAATGTTACCTAGTCAATAAATCAATATGAGCTTAATGAAGAGCATGTTTAAATTTCCAAAAGGAATTATGAATTGGACACCAAGGTGTTTCCAAAAGTATTTGGTTAATCGCTGAATTTGCTTGTAAATAAAATGAGAAAGAACATTTTTTTAGTGCAAAAATGTCAGGCAACTAATGATTTTGTCCAATCTACAGTTTGTGCCTGGGAGCAGCTGGGCGGGGTGGCAGTTGAAGCATTCGGCTTTTCATTAAAATGCTTACATGCTGCATTCTATGAGGAGCCAGCTTTGAAGCAATGAATAATGCAACTCGCACTTTAGTAAAAGGTTTGAGTGACTGTCTACTACACAACTGATAACAGTGAATGAGAAATACAAAGTATTTTGTGTCTAATTTTGTTTGAAAACCTTAGAGAATTTATTTAGAGTAAAGAAAACCATGAAATGAAAAACTGCTTTGATATTACTGAAACTTAACTTTGAGGTGCTTTGATATTTAAAGTCTACCATTATTTTTTTTGTTGAGTTCAATTCAATTTTAATCCAAAAATAGTTTATTGAACTCAAATGGAATTTAAATGTTGTACAAATGGAAATGTTTTTTCAAGGTACTGTACATGTGTTAATAATTGTAGTCAGGATGGATCTTCTTAAATAATTTGTCTTGCACTGGATCTGGAGAAGCTTTTGACTAAAAAAATTCTGTTGTTGTCAAAGTGGATGCTTATGGTTCTCCATAATGTTCTTTATATGACTAATTCTTCATGGTAAAATCATCTCCAATGGTTTTAGAAGAGTTCCTAGAACATATTCTTCTTTATCACAGCTTTTTTAACTTCTTTAAGCCATTTGATCTGATGCTGTTAAGGCCAGCAGACAACCTCACAGTTGCATCTCCTTCTTCCCGTTTCTTCTGAAATCTACAGTCATCTCTATTATTTTGTTGACATTAAGGATCAGATGATTGTTTCTACACCATGTCACACAAGCTTCCTGTACTCAGCTTCATGTCCATTTTTGATTCAATTCACAATTGCACAGTCATCTGAGTATTTCTGACATTCGATTATTTCATTTGAGTATGTCTGCAGATGCCAAGTCTCTGTCTGGTAGTTGAAGTCAGAGGTGTACAGAGAAAACAGGGACGGTGAGAGTACTGTCCCCCGTGGTGCTCCTGTGCTGCTGACCACTTGATCAGACAGCTGACCCTTCAGTCTAACGGACTGTGGTCTGTTTGTCAGGTAGTCATTAATGCATTTTATCTGGGGTTTCCGATATAGTAAGTCAGGCTGAATTGTGTTAATTGACCTGAAAAATTCAAAGAACATGATCCTCACAGTGTTGCCTACCTTGTCTGAATGACAGTGGGTTTGTTGAAGCAGGTGTATGATGGCACCTTCAACTCCACAGTGTTATGTAAAAACTTTACTTTCAATGCCCACCTGGGGGACGGCAAATGAATGTTGTGCAATCAAATGCTGTTTTATCTTTGTTATTTAATCAAATAACTTTTAAACTCAAATTTGAGACCAATAAAAGAATTACATTACACATGTATGCACATATAGAGAAGAAACAATTTGAATCGATGAGTTTTTAGCCTTTTTTAAACAGAGGTAAAGTATCAGTATTTCTAATATCAAGAGGTAGCGGATTCCAGAGTTTTGGAGCAGAGTGGGAGGAAGCTCTGCTTATCATGGTGATGAGGAGGGAAGGAGCCTTAATAAGGTGGGCAGAAGGGAAAGATCTAAAGATCTGGGAGAGGGTAGCAATTTGAAAAAGATCTATGAGGTAAGGGGGAGCAAAGATGATTGATGACCTTGAACAGGATGGTTGTGAATTAAATTGTGAAGTTGACAGGGAGCCAATGAAGTTCCAGTAAGACTGGAGTGATGTGAATGTTTTGGTCATTAAGTGAGCCACTGCATTCTAGACCAACTAAAGCTTATGGAGGGATTTCTGATGAAAACCAAAAAGAAGAGATTTTCAGTAATCATTGCAGGAGGTGATGAGGCAATTGACAAAAACAGAGGTAGGGTGCAGTGAAAGAGAGGGATGAAGGATATGAATGTTTCATAGATTAAGATAGGGAGAATGTGCAATGTTATTGATGTGGGAGGTGACTGAGAAAGTGCTATGAAGGATGACATCCAGTGTTTTCCTGATGAGAGGTTCAGGTGGTGGAACTGTAAATTAAAAGAGAGAAACTGTCAGCCTTCGATAAAACCAATTTGGTTCCTACCAGGAAGATCTCTGTTTTATTGCAATTAGCTTCAGGAAGTTAGATGTGAAGGCTGTACGGTGGAGCAGTGGCTAGCACTGTTGCCTTGTAGCAAGAACGTTCTGGGTTCGATCCCAGCCTGGGGTCTTTCCGCATGGAGTTTGCATGATGTCCCCGTGCATGCCTGGGTTCTCTCCTGGTACTCTGGCTTCCTCCCACAGTCCAAAAACATGACTGTTAGGTAAATTGGCATCTCTCAATTACCCCTAGGTGTGAGTGCGTGTGTGCATGGTTGTTCGTCTTTGTGTGTCTATGTGTTGCCCTGCGACAGACTGGTGTCCTGTCCTGGGTGTACCCCGCCTTATGCCCATAGTCTGTAAGAGATGAAGCAGGAGAAGATGGATGGATGGAAGTTAAAGGTGAACCAGGCTTTAATTTCAGCAAGGCGGAAAGTGATAGATAAGAGGGGTAGTTTGGAGCTAGGCTTTGCAGAAAACCACATAACAATGTAAATGAATATTATATTTTCAAAAGATGTTACCAGGGGGAATAAGGTAGATGAATAAAAAGTAGGGACTCTAAGACAGAGCCCTGAGGCCCAGAGTTGGATCAAAGCTGAAAGACTTTGGCTGATCTGAGTGTGGCTGGAGAGGTATGAACGGAACTACAGAAGGGGGTGAGAGTGGTGCTGATTACAGATAGTCTATTGAGAAAAATGAAGCGAGAAATTGTGTCAAAGGACGCACTCAGGTCCAAAAAGATAAGAATAAAAAGCAGACCTGAGTTGGCTGCCATCAGAAGGTTGTTTGTTATATTTGATAGAGCTGTTTCAGTACTATGGAGTGGGTGGAAACTGGAGTTATTCAAAAGATTATTATGAGTTAGATGGAACTGAAGTTGGGAGGCAGCTATTATAAACTCTTATAAAGGAGATTTTTGGAGGCATTTGGCTGCTAAGGAAACCTGGAGAGCAGAAGAAGATTGGTAGAGGTAGATTTGGATAATGCTTCAGTTGAGATATGGAGACTGGCATTCAGATTGAAAATACGCATAGGCTACATTTCATAACCAGTACCACCCACATGGTGCTAAAGACATTATTTCATTGTATATTTTCCTATAGGTGACTTTGATGGGCTTAAGAAAACATGACATTGGACCTAAAAGTTATGACTGCTGGGAAATTCCAACTTTGCATCTGGGATTGTGTTTCTGGACCAAGAGGTAGATGGATGTCAGGATCCAGCATGCAGAGTTAGAAGAATTTGGTAAAATTAATAAACACACATAAAAGATGAGACTTGGAAGAAAGGAACAATATTAGAGTATCCAAGAAAAACAAAAAACAAACTGAAACCCTAAATAGGGTGTAAATAATTGCAAACAATGGGCAAAAATGCACAGGTGAATGGTGTTTACTAATAACGTAGGAGTTTGGCTAAAGGACAAATAACTTTACCAAGGGTACACATGCAGAAATGACACTGATCAGTTTTAAACTACAAAATCTTTTCTTAGTTATCAAAAATAAAGAATGGATGTATACGAAAGTGATAACAATACTAACTAAAATGCTAAATACATAAAAGAAATCAACTAGAGCACATCTGACAAAAAGTAAGTAAACAGTAAGAAATGATAAAGCAACACTCCAAATTGCAAAAGTGATAGATTGTGGCTCGACATAATAAACAAGATGGAAGAGACTGAAAAAAACGAGAAAAAAATCTAAACCATATTGTGCAGAATCTAAAACTTCCAAGTTTAAATGAAAGAAAAAAATAAATGTTATCTTCCTTTGTGTGATGAAGCCTCCCTAGAGAATCACTGTTTAGTTCTTATGCTTCACTAATCTGGGATAACTCCCAGAAAACTGTAAAAATGCTGAAACCCTTAGTTACTTTAAATCAAGATCAAAAGCATATTTGTTTGGAAGACCCTTTGACTGTGTTATCTAAACATTAGTTACATTTTCAATCAAACTTTCCTTTTTTTAAATCATTGTTTGTTATATATTTATCTCTTTTTACAAATAAGAGTTGCACAATGGTAGCACTATTGCCCTGTAGCAAGAAGGGCCTGGGTTCAATTCCCTTTCTCCGCATGTTTAGGTTCTCTCTGGCTACTCTGCCTTCATCCCACAGGCTAAAACAATGACTGCCTGTTAAATGTTAGGTTAAGGGTGTCTCTAAATTTTCTATAGGCGTGTGTGCCCATGGTTGTGATAGATTTGCCACCTGTCAAGGCTGCACCCTGCCTTTTAGACATAGACTGCTGAAGGTAGGCAGACGTCTGCCCACTCTGACCCTGATGGATAAGCAGAAGATGAATGAATTTTATTTAAAGTACTCTCTTTTATTCTCTTTGATTATTTATTGTGCCTCTGTGCCATTAGAATATACTTTTGTCTTTGTTTTTTTTTCTCAAATACAACACTTTGAACTGTCTTGACACTGAAATAAATTAACTTGTTTTGCCTGCTTGCGTTGACATTTTGCAGACCTAGTAATTAAAGTTTTAACTAATTCCCCTCTAGAATAAAAATACACTGATCTTACTTATCAACTCTTTTTAAACTTCTTTGAAAAATACAGTTAATGTCTGTTCCTGCTTTCTATAATCCTGGGACAATGTTTTTTAGTTTTCTAGTATTCTAGTATTTTAGTTTGGTTGTTTTTAAACCTTCTGCTTTAATAATAAAACTGATAGAAGTTGTTAGCTTTGGAAATTTGAGGCCCATGAACAAAAACTATCTTTGATAAATCAGCTTCATAGTTGTATATTTATTCAATCACTTGATGAATGATTTGATTACCCACTAAACTGACCAAAGAAACATAATGTATTGAGCTACTCAAGCCTGTCAGTACAAAAAAAATAAGGGCAAGCCTCACACATGGAAGCTTTGTGAATATTTCAGATATGGCTTTTGACAGCATTCACATCTTCATCCTCCAGGTTTGATTTAATTTACCATTTTAAATTGTGTTTTTTTAGGCTTTTAAACTCAACTCTCTCAAGCTCTAAAGCCGACGGTTGAATATTTTCATTCAGGCAGAAATCTAAAGCCTTTCCACCCTGTTCCTACTATATGGTTTGTAATTCTATAGGAGCAGAGGGGGTTTGAACAAACATGGCTTTTATGGAGAGGATGGTCAAAGTGTGGTTTACCACACTCTGCTACAGTGTTATATATCGCCCCTTCACATGCCTGTCACCTCATAACTGGTAGTGTTAAAGTAACACCTGAAACACAGCGGCCATTAGTAACCTGTTACACCTTTTTTTACTCTCAAACTTCCACAGGTTTACAGTTGACCTCAAATAATTCCTTGTCTATAAACTATCTGGTAGATTCTCAGAAACCACGTCCAGCTGTAGAGCTTCCAGGCATCATCCATCTTCCCAGCCCGCCAGTCAGTGGATGAGAGACACAAGCAGCCGATGCGGTCGAGACCAGGTCACAGACTGGACGCACAAACACATCTGGGTTGGACAAACACAAACACGTGTAAAACACAGGTCACTTACAGGGAACATACAGGTGGCCTTTATTCTCAAACTATTGAAGCAGCTTAATCCCCCCCCCCCCCTGGGTTCTCATACTCTAATTATTTTCTTGCTTTTATCCGCATTTTTAATTAAACCCTTGTACACTTTTCCAGCCATTCTTACCAGACTCTTTCCTCAACTCTTACATCTCCTGCTATGCAGATTATGTTTGCAGTGCGCTATATAAATAGCTCTCAGTAGGTGGCCTTGTAATGAAATCGCACACATACACGAAAATCAAAGGCTTAGCTCCCTTCGTTCGGTTGCTCTGCACATCAATCAGGTCTTTTCTGTTTCACAGATGTGTCCAAGCACATGCGTGTCTGTGTTTCCGAGGTGGTAAATGTGCGGTGGGGGCACCCATGCATGTCTGTCTGGAAATGTATGTGCGTGTTATGCAGCAGGTGAGAGCATATGGCAGCTAGGTTTAGATTTTTCACAGAAGGAGGCACAATAAAAGTTTCAGGCTGGATTTAAGAGTTTTATATGGAAAGCACACAATTTCTTTAACTTCTATGCAGTAGATTTTAATCTTTTACAAATCAAAAACCACTATGATTCAGATTCATGGCAAACTTGCTAATAGAATGAACCCAAACAGACGTAACAATCTAACCTCTTGTTGTTTTAAGACGTTTACTATATTTTGCTGGCTGCAGCTAATGTGGATTTGCTGCAGAATTGACCTGTAACATGATACTACTAAAATAGTATGGTCTTTATCTAATGTGAGAGCAAACATAATTTCTCTCTCTCTCCCTCTCTCTCTCTTTACATATATATATA
>JAUZNJ010032573.1:0-13611 GCA_034780135.1 Jordanella pulchra | reverse complement strand
TTATTTTTCTGTGATATAGTGATCGGAACACATACTTGTTTGTCACAAAAACATTCATAAAGTTTGGTTCTTTCATAAATTTATTACGGGTCTGCTGAAAATGTGATCAAATCTGCTGGGTCAAAAATATACATACTGCAATTTCACGGCAACTTGGTGCTTTTGGTAGCCATCCACAAGCTACTGGCACGCTTCAGGTCGAATGTTTGACCACTCTTCTTGACAGAATTGGGTGCAGTTTAGCTAAATGTAGTGGTTACATTGCACAAATACCACCAGACCACATTCTATTGCATCTTCCTATAGGTATAATAAAAAACCATGCACACACAGACACACACACCCACGCACAAAAACTAATTCAAACGTAAGCTCTAATTTCCTGTAGCGGATATAAAAGGAGACAGAATTATCGGTACAGCAACTAAGTTAAATTCGTTCTTTAATTTCCTCTCCAAATATACAACCTCAGACACGCTGACACACACTCAAATGCAAATGCAGACAAGTTGTATGTAATTAGGCGAAGAAGCACCGTGAGAACACATTCAGTTATCCAGATACATGTGTGCACTAAAGAAGGAAAACAGAAAGCCTCTTAATGAGTACTTCAGGAAGCTGCAGCGTTCGAGTTTCTGTCCACTAAACAAAGTTGTGATTAATGTCAAGTGTTCCCTTCATTTTTACCAAGTGACCTTTCTTCCTTGTTTGTATCAGATTTTTCTCACATTTACTTTGCTTATATCATTCCTCTTGTCCTTCATTTTTTCTTCTGTCTTGTGTCCTTCTGGAACTTTCCTTTGTTACTTCCCCCTTTCCTCTTCACTTTTTTCTTATGATCTTTTCTCCTTACAATTTTCTTACAACCCCCCCACTAAGTGAATTTCCATTACCTTTCTGTAAGGCACATTTTGAAGTATGGCATCAGAAAAGCTTGATGGAAACAGCAACATTTAAAATAAACTCTGTCAAATTTGCGAAAAAAGTTTTTGCGCTTACTTGAGGTGGTTTTAGGCTTTTGTGAAAAAAGGGTTCATGTGCAAATGAGGAGATGGAAACACTGATTCGAATTAGCTCTGACATAGCAAACTTTTACCTCATATGACTAGTCAGCTGTTTCTGCTGTTGGCATCTTCCTGGATGTTCCTATAATGTACATAAACATTGCTGGAACCAACATCTCAAGTACTAACTGAGATTTTACTGCAAAAACAACTTGCCCAATAGCAACATATTCATTAAACCGTCAGTGCTGGATTGCAGCTTCTACTTCCTGTTTATCACAGCCATGCGTGACATTGAGTGGACGACGACATATGGCAATACTATGCTTTGCGTTGCTTGGTTGATCCAGTTTAGAAAAAACAATAATGTGGACTTCCTATTTTTTCAGACTTTTATAGGTTTGCTCAAAAACTCGCATTTCAGTGGAAAGGAATTTATTACCTATTTATTGTTTCACTCTTCCTAGTTGACTTCTGTCTTTCTTATCTTTACTTATCTTACCTTACTTCTCTCATTTTCCTCTTTTCCTTCCCAGTGTTTCACTTCTTCTTATCTTCCATGTATCCTTCCTTTGCATACAATATATCCTTGGTATTCATCTTGTGCCGTCTCTTCCTTTTCTTTTTATCCTTGTTTTGTTTGTTTGTGTTTTCTACTGCTCGTAGGTCAGTCTCTGTTTAGAATACTATATTAGTTCATAAAAAATAAAAATATCGGGATATACATTCTCCCTGTGTTTGCCCGTGTCTTTTCTGCTGTCTCAAAAAATCTGGAATTTATAAGATGAACTCCATCTAACATTGACACAGATGTTTTAGTACATCTACATGTGTTTTACTTCCATTTCTCAGGCTCTCTTAACCCTAAAAGCCACCATTACTCAAACATCCATCTAATTCCATTTATAAACTAAAAGATTTTACTTTAATTTAATCACCGAATCTCACATGCTTTCAATTCTTCTCCCCACACAGTCAGTCAAACAACCAGAAAGTAAAATTTTACACAGAAAAAAACAGTGGATGGAATTAATCAATGGGACAACATAGGCAGCAGGCCAAACCCTCATCAAGGTAACATTGTGCAGCAATTAAACATCACACCTTTCAAAGAAAGTATTTCCCTTTTTCTGCAAAGCAAAATGCTGCACATGCCAGCATACTAAAAACTCCCATTCTTTACAAACATGCGTGTTCTCGTGCCTGTGTTGTAGCGGTGTGAGTGCGTGCACCTAACCACTTTAAAGTCTGTGAGTTGCCTATTGATCCCCATGTATCGGGCAAGTTGTCCTCTGAGAAAAGAAGGGAAATGAAAGAAAAAGAATAAAATGAAAAAGGGGAGAGGCAGATCGATGCAGCGGGGAACAGGGAGGGCGAGTGGGGATTGAGGGAAAACACTCGCAAATACGAGTGCAGTACCGCACGGGGAATGAGACGCACACACACAGAAACACAAAAAGATGGAGATTAAATATGATTTGGGGTTTTTGTTTCCTCTTTAGTCTCCTTTTAATCTGTTACCCCCCAGCCCCTTCCCACATGGAGTTATGACATTTCATTATCAAACATTTTATATTTTCCAAAGACTCATTTAGGTCACATCAATTTCCTCTACAACAGGATATATACAGGATAAACCTTTTGCATTATTTGCTAACCCTTAATCTTCTTTGATTCTGAGCATTAATGAGTTATGTCTAGTACGAATTGCTTGAGGAACTGAGCACTAATATTTATTCGCCTTCTTATCAAAATGTACATCTCAGATCTTTCTTCCACCTAGCTAAACAAATAAGATCTGCATTTATCTCTACCTAAGCAAATTGAATCTTCAAGATGTTAAGTGCTTAGCAAGGACAGATGCAAGATAAGAATGTTGATTAAACTGTGCCTTTGCAGAGAAAAGTAATTGTTACACAGTCCATATGAGCCCTGCCACAAGTTTATTGTACTGACTTTAAGCTTGTACTGGCACAACAAGAGCTTTATCAATGTAGCCTTCTCACACACATATATGTTTAAAAAAAACCTATGATTTCAATGCATTGTTTACAAAGGTGAAGGTTGCATGTTTAAAAAACAACAGCAGTTTTTGACTCAATACACTAATAGACACTATTTACTATTTATTTAATAGAAACAAGCATTTTAACTTCCTCTAGAAGTTTATGATTCTGATATGAAAGGAACATCCTCTTCTCCAAATAGGAAGGACAAAAGGACTTTGTTTTTCAGCAGGCCACATGAGTGTTTCTCTTCAGCATTAATTTAAAAACTTCGCTACTTTCCTTAGATACTAGCCACTTTTCTGAATGATTTAAGTTTGCTTGATGCGCAGTGAGCAGAACAGTAATGGGGTAAAACCATCACAATGAAATGAGGAAATGTACAAGAGTTGCATCCTGGGGTCACAAACTATTTGCTAAGATTCACAACAAATGCTGCAGATTGAGCTAGTATGAAACAAAAATGAATTTGTGGAAACAGCCCCTTTTGCCAAGTGTTAATTACAGCGGAGGATCTGTGATGCTGTGGGCCTTTTTATCTTCCAAGGGCTCTTAGAAAATTATCAGGCAGGACTGCATCACTGACTCTTTAAATATCAGACAATTAAAAAAAAATTCCCTGGCTTCAGTCATATGATTAAAAATGAGTCATCGTTGTATAATTTAGTTGAATAATGATCCAAAACACGGTTCCTGCATCCAAAACTCCAGAGGATGTAAAAATTGTGGAAGGAAGAATGATTAAAGATACCTCTCAGTTTATACATCTAACTAGTGCATTGTCACAGTAGAAGAAGAAGAAATGCAATCAAAGGGACAATATTCACAACAGGGATTTTTGAACAGTTTCTGAAACACAGTTAACTGTTAACAGTTAATGTTTTTGCTTTTAATTTACAAATCATCCCCAAGAGTTTCACTAAACGAGGAGGCCTCTAAATGGATTATTAGATAATTACCTTGCACTCAATATATTTATCCTAGTCCTTTTTTTTACTTGCGTCTGTCTTTTACTTTTGTCAGTCTCCCACTCCTTCACAGGGACACACAGCCCCACCCGCAGTAATGACTAAACCTCCTGCTGCCCCACCCTACCCAGACTGCCAAGTTGCTGCCAACACCTCAGATGCACAAATACACATTTGCACCAGGCCCCACCACAGCTGGTACAAAGAAGTCATAGACTCAACTGTTGTGCTCCTATGCTTATCCACACGCACCAGTTCCACCCGTCTCACAGTTAAATACTGCCAGTGTCAGTGCCCCGACACCACACACACACAAAATAGTCTATTCTGATCTAATGTGATCAGAGCAAATAAGCTCTGTGGTGCTTGCGAACCACAGGCTATGCCTGCCAGTACATGACATCACTAAGGAGTGAAAAGCATTATGGTCCACAGAGTTGGGCGAAGGAAATTGAGTGACAGGTGGGAGCCATGGGAACAGTCCGTTAGCCACCCTTGGTTACCAAGACGACAGGAAAGTTTCTCTGTGTTGTGAAGTTTAAAATTTGATTCAGAGGAGAAAGATGAATGCGGCTGATGGGAACGGGAAATGATGTCATGGAGGCATGTACGCAACAGATATGAACACAGTCGTGCGGGAAGCTTTGCTGGCAGGCATATTTTGCACAAGCTCTGTAAATACGATTAGAGGCAAGCAGATTCCGTCGTAGCAGTTCACCACATGAGATCTACTCCATGCACTGGATTCAAAGGGAAAATCATTTGAGGATGAAAGTGTATTAAAAGAGGCATTCTGACAACTAATGTTCCCGGCAGGGGGGATCCTGGAGTCAGTGCTGAACTCTGAAGTCTGGTAGTAAATAAAAACAAAGATGAAGGATAAGGTTCCATCATATAAAAATCAATACTGTGCCTTTACAAAAGTAATTTTTGCCTTTACCATTTTTACATTTTATAAAACCAAGCTCATATGAAAACTTCTGTGACAGAACATATAATCCTGCATAACTGTGGGGCAATAGAATAAGCATACGTGTTCTCCTCAATGTTTTATGTACACCAATCTCCGAGGTGTGTTTTTATATAGCTCCCAACTAAGGAAAAAAGACATATATTTTACTAAACTTAATGCTGAATAAGTCTTTAAGGGGAATGTCACTATCACAATTTTTATTTGAAAAGATGTTTGGCCTCTTTTCAGGCTTATTTGCAAAATAATTCACCCAAGTCTGATTGGATTGAAAGAAAATAGGTCTGGACTTTAATTGAAAAAATAAAACAGATGTAAAATCTTTAATTTTCTTCTAGTTTTAACCCTGTGCTTGGTTCCCTATACCTCTCTATGAGCTCAATTAAGTTTTCCCTTCACAAATGAAGAAAGAAATACCCAAAGTATGATGTTCCCTCTAATATTTCAAATTAGGGCTGGGGTGTTCAGGTTCAGTTTTCCACTGTACATAGTGCTTTGTATCTAAGTCAAAAGGTTACATGTTAGTCTCATCTCACTAGAGCAGTTTAATCCATATGCTTGCTATGTCCACAAAACCATGGCTTATGGCAAACTTTTTACAGGATAGATTTGTGTTGTAAATGATTCACGTATTTCCTGCCAACCAATTCTAATACCTGAGCTGCTGATCTTTGCAGCCCCTCCATAGTTTTCCTCCTCACTCTTTCCCTGATAAATGTTATTTCTATCCTGGTCTGACAGTTTGTGGACAGCTGTATCATGGTAGGGCTTCAGCTGTGCCATATTCTGTCAAATTCCAAAGCATAGTTTTAACATTGCTTTATAATCCTTCCTGCTACAAATTTCTAATAAAAATGTCTCCCTGACTTATCTGTGGTATTCCTTGATCTTCATGATGCTAATGGTGTTTGTTAACTAATGTTCTTGACCAAACCTCTGAAACCTGTATTTATTCTAAGATTAAATTAAAGGATTTATTTAAAAATAGGTAACGTATCAAAAAGCTTTTTAGTCAGAGGTTTCAGCATAGAGGTGGCTAAATACAAATATGCACTTCACATTCCATATTCCTTCTATATTGTAGTTTTGCATTAGCATGTATTGATTTATACCATAAACCCTCAATATAACTGTAGTTGTCTCGTTTCATTGAGTTGTGTAGATGTGATGTGATAAAATGTTAAAAGGTTTTGCAAAGGACTCTAAATGTAACACAGGGAGTGTGTGTTCTGCTTACTCTTAGCAGAGACTGGGATTCTTCTTTTGTGGAGCCTCCTTTACCCTCTTGTGCTCCTACACCTCCACTCCCTCCTCCTGCACCTGGATATGGTTGTGGAGGTATCTGGTTCAGCTTCTCCCCTACTCCTCCTCCTGCTCCTCCCCCGGCTCCTCCTCCACCTGCTGTAGCTCCTCCTGGTCTTCCTCCTCCCAAAAATGACTTTGAATCTCCCAAAAATGACTTGGTGTCTCCCAGGTAAACCATGCCAGGCAAGGCTACGCCCCTTTTCTGCTGTGAGCCTTCGTGATTGGCTGAAACGAAAGAGACGGATAGCGGGGAGGGGAAAAGAGAGGGGCTCCCACCTCCTGCTCCTCTTTCTGCTATTCTTTCGGGCCCCATCCGCTCCTTGGGTACCCAGAGCATTCCATGGGCTTGCTCACCTCCTCTTTCACCTGGTCCTCTGGTCTCCCCAAGAACCCAGCCCCTCTCCCGCTCTTTCTCTTTCTCCTCTGCTCCCTCGCTCTTTACCATACTGGCACCATCCTCCCTGCCTCCCTCTGCCAGCCGTCCTTCAGGTGGTGCCAGAGAGTAGAGGAGGCGTAGGTCTCCCTTGCTTTCCTCTTTAATGGCTAAAGTAGAGGGAGCTGAGCAGCCATTGGCTGAGGGCACCAGAGAAGGTGTCACTGAGGTGGGCAAGGTGCTTAATGATGGAGAGGAGTCTTGGCAATGGGCAGAATTAAAATGGTCAAGGAGGGCTGATGAATCAGGAGCCGTGAAGTCACAGTGTCGGCAGCGGCAACAAGCATGGACACGCCTGGTTAGAAGAAAAGCACAAATTTTTACTTTCAGTTTTTAATCAATAAATGAGATTATGCCATTGGGAGTCATCAAAGCTAGCAATGAGTCATTGTAGTAGTACAATAATTTGTGCAGTTCTGTAGAGATTGTTTCATTGTCTTTGCAGAGAAGAGTCAGTTCATCTTTACATTTGCTTATTTAAATAAATATAAGCCACTCATTCAGGCAGCCTGAAACTGAAATTACACACAACGAAGAAAATCGAGCACCTGGGAATGAATAAATCAGAACTTTACTTGGCGCTTCTTGATTTTCTCAGAGTAGTGAGGGCTTGACTTTCAGGGAAGTTGTGGCCAGAAAGTGAGTCAGAGTTCCACTAAATCACCCTGACTTACTTGAAAACTGTGAAAAGCATAAATGAATCTGAACATCAAGAAACCAATCAACCATCATCCGCCACCTTCACTTCCTGTTGACCAAGCCCCATGTAGGGTATGCTATATTTCCAAAGAAAAACATCAGGGTAGGTTTTTATTTATTTTTTTGTTTTTTGCTTTTTATCCAGGAACTGGCAACTGCATTTGTGTGGACAAACAAGAAAATCAATAAACCATATTTAAGAAATCTATACTCACACAAACTCACTCCTAGTATGACCAACAACGTTAAATTAACAGAAAAGAGCAGGTATAGAGCCATAACTTTTACTTATTGAAAATAGTATTTATTTAAGAAAGAACAAGTTGCCTATGCGTTACTCAGATTGTCTAACTCCTTTCTTTCAGATAATTGATTTCATATTAACATACACATGTTTTAAAAACATATAGAGTCTTTAATTGGTAATTCTGAAAGGAATCTTTTACCTACTTTGCACTTCCAGAAACAGAAAACATCTGCCCTTTCTAGCCTTAACTCAGTCATATTAAATGCAGTGCAACTGAACATTTTCTTAAGTCTTGCCTCAGAATCACATTTGGATCAAATTCTGGCATTGACAGGGTCATTAAAAACACATAACCAAGTTTCAGTCTAAATATTTTAACAATATTTTTACATTTATAGTTACTATGAAGTAATTACTCTCAGTTTCAGTCGGAAGATTTCTGCAGCTTCAAACAGATTTTCATCCAGGAATGACACGCATTTATTGTATTCCAATCAATTATAACCATCTTAGGTTTCTTCCTCACATTATGATTTTGCCACCAGCATGTGGTATGTTCAGGACTTTGTGCAATGATAGTTTGCAATATCATCCATGCCTACCATTGTGCATGTAGGCAAAAAAAATATTGTTTATTTTTGTCCAAACTAACCAAAGTACGTCTTCACGTGTTTTATATGTCCCCGTAATGACTTGTAGCAAAATTTATCTTGAGACTTTTGTTGAACATTTATTTCCAAAAGTTCTTCCAAAAAAGGCCAATTTATGGAGTACACTAGTGAATAGTGTCATATTGATAGTTTCTCTGTCGGTATTTGGAGTTCCTCCAGCAAAATTGTGTGCTTCTCAGCTGTTTTTTTAAATGGCCTGTCCATTTAGCTGGACTAGAGTCTATTTGCTTGCTTCTGTAATACTCTTTCTGTCTTTGATAAACTTAACAGGGATCTGCGATAGTTAGGACTTGGGACATGTCCCTAACTAAATAGCTGACCTGACTATTTTGTTTCATGCTCTTCGTGATCTAGCTGTCTGTTCACCTAATGTTCTTTTATAAACCTCTGAGGCCTTTATAGAAGAGGGACATACCATGTTTACTAAGTAGGCAACCTCTAAAGGCAATTGGTTGCACTGGGTTTTATTTGAAATGTGGAAACCATTTCATCACCTTCCTTCCCTTTCAGAATTCTGCACTTCAATCCATTTCTTCAAACAAAAAAAACTACACTAGAGCATGTGATTGCAACATAAAAACATGTTAAAAAAATGAAAGAGGTATGAATACTTGTTTGTCGGCATTGTAGTAGCCTGATAATAACTTCAGTACTCTTTTCAAGGCCATTGTTTTGGCAACTCAGTCATGTATAACCAATGCTTCAACCGCTCTTTTCCTATGCTCAGATGTCACCCAGCAGCAGTAATCTGCTAAACACTGGCTACTGCATTCACTTGGCTTTCTCTCAACAGCAGCTTCGTATTGATGCCCTGCAGTGTGAGTATTTTACAACAGCAGGAGATACAGTAAGCATGCCAAAAATGTCAATGAGAGCAGAAAAACAACCTCTGTGTACAGAAGATGCTCACACAGAAAGAAAAAAAATCAATCAAATGAATTTAAAGATATAAAACTCAGGCGTGAGGATTAAACAGTTTTCATTCCTTTTCAAATAAGCCATAACCTGAGTGAGTTTCCAGCAGTTTAAAAAAGAAATCTAGCTCAGAGAAGCAATCTAAAACCTTATGGGTTTAAGCAATGTCTTTACACTTGACATGTTTAGTTTGATTACAAGTCATTATGCTTGTTATGTAAGGTCATTCAAAGCAATGTGAATGTTGTTATTCGAACCCTTGGGGCAACAAGCAACTGGACTGAGACCATTTTAAAAAGTCTCAGTCTGGATTAAAATAAATGAATATTCTAAGATCAGCTAGAGTTTTATATTATTTTCTCCAATATCAGGTTATATATTGCTTATCATTTTGCTTGGAGCACATTTTCTACTGACTGGGAAACACAGAGCCGCCAAACATCATTTGCACTCTAAGATGTTTTAATGCATTGCTAAAGACTATAACTGGTGTATTATTTCTAATCCAATTTCTAGTCACACTCAGCAGGCTCTATTCAATTGCAAAAAAGGAATCAAGCTTCTTCAAAAGCAAGGCCCTTTTGCACCTAATAGTTTTGTAGCCACACCCTTAGGGTGGAGTCCTTCTCTATTGAAATTGTCGTGTTTAATGGCCTTGTTAAGAAGTTCCGTGAGGTTGGGTGTGGGAAGCCTGTTTTTGCAACAAAGTGGATTCTTGAACAGAGATTCTGTTGCAAAAATAGGTGGAAACCCTACAATAAAACCTGTTGTCTAACACAATACAACTGGTTATGACTGGCAGTGTTTTGTAGTTAATTATCTTGATGTCCATGATATGCTATCATAAAGTGCGTTGTCTAATAGTATTATTAATTGCAATGCTGCAAACTTGTTTTGTTTTGCCCTTTCAGATTACTTCTGTCTTTGCTTTTTATTCACACTGTTTTACACTGTTTTAGATTATTGAACAAATTTTAGCAACAGGAAAAAATAACTTGAATGCAAAAATAACAAAGAAAACGTTTGGAATGAGTCCTGAACAAAGTGGACCTGCTTCCAGCTGAAGGTAACAAACAGATGGCCAAACATCTTTCTTCAAAATTTCATTATTAAAGAGCGTTCTGTCATTTCTGGAAAATTTTTATCACTGCTCACTGCAATGAGGCAAATATTTCCTTAAAAGCAATAACAGCTGCCAGTTAAAGTGGGAGCGACAGAATTTTTACCTAAATTGATAAGTGCTAACTTTGATACAGACTTTGAAAGTCATATATCAGGAAACCAACTGGCATTTATGACTAATAATAACTTGGGAAGTCAACTGACTATCTGAATTAATGGACGGGCTAACCTGCAGGGATAAACGTGCAACAATCCAGTATGCTTGCGTAAATTTTCAATCAACTCTGTCATGGCAGCTACGAAACAGTCTTAAATCAGAGGCAACCTGACTTTCCCTAAGTTTATCTAAAGAAATGTTGACACCTATTTAGGAGTCTGTCAGTTCTGTTGGCTCGCTGCATCGAGGTCCATCTGCATAAGCACATTCTAAGTCAGAAATCAATGACCAACCCATCATCCACCTGTGTTACTGGGGTCTTTGTTGTGTATGGCTTAGTGTTAGCCCATTTGAATTATGATGGATGTGCTTATGTGATTTATTTGAAATTTGTTCCATGACTGATTGTAGATTCTTGGGAGCTGAAATCCTCCCCCTCGTTTCAGTGATGGCTGTTCTCTTTTAACAAACATGGCTTCCTCCAAAGCTCTGTCAAACCATCTGTCTTCTCTGCCCAAAATCTAAACATTTTGGTCATCAAAGGTGTATACTTTTTTCTTGAGGTGCAAGTGCACAGCAGAATAGTGCCAGAACTACTGGGTCCTGTTTGCTGTGCTACTCTTGTTTGTAATTTTTGTTTGATTTTTCCAATGTTGGAGTCAGAACAGTCCCTGCTTCACTGGAAGGCAGAAACACACCATCCTTGGGATGAACCAGTTTTTGTCTGAGTGTGTTGTTGAGCACACTCAGTTTTAAATCCACCAGTATAATTTGTTTAGAGAAAATCCATCTGACACGTATAAAATTACAATGTTTTGAGTTTCTCTTTTCTCTTATGCGTTAGATGCAGTGTTGGTTATCCTGCTAGTTTTTTTTTTAATTATTATTTAGTCCAACTTAACATATACTCAGTTTGGATAACCACATGCTTCAAGTGACTTTCTGACAGTGACAAGTTTGTGTTCTTTTGTTTCTCCTCTGCAACTGATGGAATATTGTCAGCCTGGTAATAGAAAGGTTGCGTTCCAGTGGGTGAAATAATTCCAACTGCAGGTAGGTTTCCGGTAAACCTCAGTACAGTGTTCACAGCACAGTCCAGAAAGGGCAACATGTTGTTCCTGGCATTGTCTCTAGTGAACCTGATGTTTCTGTTCACTGAGCTGATTGGTGAATGCCTCAACTTTCTGGGTTTAAATTTTGACCCAAGTGTCATCCCCACCCATGTTTCTGTTGGTAAAAGTTGTCACTGTATTTGAAATATGTGATAGATAGGCAGAGTTCCAACAGGTGACAAATCCGGTTAGGTTTTAAAGGAGTCCGGCCATTCAGGGCTTCAAGGTTCCAGCTGTTTCCTGACTGTGTTTACTGATATGGGAATGAAGGTGAGGCAAGATATTATATAGAAAGAAACAGTGGTTTCACATGGTGCCAGTCTCAAATGATGGACTTTGGAAATAAAGTCTGTGGAGTTTTTTTATGTGGTGTGGAGTCTTTCCAACCAATGGAGCCAAACTTGTTGTAAGATGTTTTGTAATGTTGTGTATTTATGGAAGGTCATATGTGCATGGTATAGCCTGCCCTGAAAACAATTTATAGTAGATAAAACAATTCATGGCTTTGTCTTTTAATTTTTTGAAGATAGTCTGTTATTTTCTTTTTGTAGATTTTTTCAGGTTGCTTTTCAGGGCCTTATAAGTGCAGATAGGTGTAAGTGTAGATGCATTATTTTCTCATGGTAGTCATTTGTGTTGACTATAACTGTGCATCTACCTCTGACTGCTGAAAAATAGCAATGTCGTGGTCTTTGCTGAGACAGGTACCTCCATACTTTCCTGTTGGGTGAAGTTAGAAGTGGACAATCTTGCACTAGAGAGTGCCTCTGTAATTTTCAACCTAATTTTGTCATGCTTCTGCCTCTGCCCTGTTATTTCTGATGGCTGATTAGGTTACATGGGTTATCTCTGCAGCTGATCTCCAACAATCTAGACTCCAACAAGCCAAGCAGGTGACTGGTCGGTCATTGATTTGCATCTGACTTGGAATTTGCTTAGGGTGATAGATCTCCATGCTGTTTGGAACTTCTCCATCTACAGATTGCTCTAGTGGACTGACACAATTTCCTGAATAGGTGTTGAAATGTCTTCATAGAAAGTGATTGAAAGTCTGGTTGGCTTTGATTTAAACCTGTTTTGTGATTAACCTGGTAGAGATGTGTTAATGTTTATCTTACTTAGTCTGAAAATCAGACCCACATATTTTAATAAATCAATCATTGAAATTTTGTCACGTTATCTGTTTTATAAAAAAACGTATGTAAAGTGTATTTTTTTCTTTTGTTTGGAATTTTTTGGGGGGGCTGAACAGATGGGATCTCTAAACCCAAGGCTTTAATAAATTCTCATTAGAAAGCAGCAGTCTGGTGGCATGATTCTTGCATAAACGAACAAGTTAAGCTTTTTAAGCTCAACATTATCCTGGCCGTGAATTAACAAAGCGACTCCTGAACATCATGTCAGATTTGAGATGGGCATTTTAGTTGTTTATCTATTTTTAGAAATGAATCAAAGAGCTTTCAGCTGAGTTTTACCAAATAAGAATTCATAAGCTACCATCAGCTTTCTTTAACCCGCCTTTAGCCTCTACATTATGTTGTGTTTGGTCATTTAAAGGAGATTTTTTTCACAGTGTCAAAATATATAGATGAGATTATAGTACATTAATAAGATTTATTTAAACCAATTGATGCCTAGGATTGCTCAACATTCACTCCCTTAACCTTTAAATAAAGTGCTGAAAAACACTAAAACATTCATTTAAGTTGTATCCATAATAAAAACATCTATATATGTTAGTATGGGAAATCCTAGATCCTTTATAATCAGTAGATGAAATTACTAACATAAGATAAATTAATACATCTTGTCAAAATGAATATAAAGATACATTTTCTAGCTACAGTACAAAAAAGGGAGGTACTCTGTAAAGCTGTATATTTGAACTCTAGATCAAAAAATAAGATTAAAAATTAGAGTACTGTGGTTATATAATGCACTTCTTTTTATTACTAAATGTTAATGAATGATCTCTCACTGCGTACAAGAATCCAAGCTGGTG
>JAUZNJ010032572.1:0-10913 GCA_034780135.1 Jordanella pulchra | reverse complement strand
CACACACCAACTTGGACCCACCAAGTATATTGGAAATCACATTGTTTCGAGAATTGTGCTGTTGGGTTGATAAGAATACAACTGGTGTTAGATACAGGCCAGTCCTAGTAAAAAAAAACAACCTGTGTGATGATTTGAAACTCTAGAGATTATAGAAGTGTTTCACCTTTCAGCAGGACACAATTCAGCCTTAACTTCTATGGGATTGTCTTGTTCAGTGTGTTGTCTCATCAACGTTCATCCCCGAATCCTATTGACAATCTACCTGGATCCCTAATGAATGATCTGGATTTATTTTGCCAATAAGAATTGGCAGTCCTCTCAGTGGAAAGCTGGGAGACACAAAGCTGGGAGCACTTGTAGCGTCAAAACAGGGTTTACAAAATAGTGATCCAGGGGAGCTGAATCCAAATGAATGCCATGGACAGATTGCAATGAGCAAAACAGCGTGAGTTTAATGTGATGAAAACAAAGTGTCATTTATCGCAGTTAAGCTTGGTACTACTTTGTGATGGTCTATTAAAAACACAGTCATGTTTATGCCTTGAATATGTAAAATGTTTACAGCTTTAAGGGAATATATACAACCAAAAGGCAAAGTAGACAGAGTTCCACTGCAATGGCAGTGCAATGACAGTCGTATTCAGTTAGTTAGAATATGGGATTTTAAATAAAACTCAGTTCAGTTCAGTTTATTTATATAGCACCAATTCACAACACATATCATCCCAAGGAAATCCCAAAGAAACAATGCAGTCAGACTGGTTAAAGGTTTCTATCAAGGAAAACCAGTTGAATGTATAAAGTCACTGACTTGCAAGACATGCTTCTCCCGGATGAGCTCGCAACGAAGATATTCCTTTGCATTTTATTTTTGAATCTTCATTAATCCCTCACAGCAGAACCAGACTCAGTGTGAGCGGCCTTCTGCCGAGGCGGGCTGGGGTTAAGGAGACAGAAGCAGATCTACTAAAAGAGGCAGAATACATTTGACTCATTTGCTAGATTGAAAATACAATTTACATAGGCAGTTATTAAATATAATTTTGGTTTAGCCTAATATTTTACATTATTTTCTTTACTTTTCTAAAGTAATGTTGTAGTTTTAAACTGTGTTTCCATTAGCTGTAAGCTAAAATTGATCAAAATGAACCGAAATAAAGGCTTGAATAGATCAATCTGTCTAATCAATCTATTTAACTTGCTTAATTTAGTGATTAGTGTAATTGAAATAAATTCATTTTTTTATAATATTTTAATTTATTGAATGCAACTGTATAAGGTATTTGTGGTTCACCAGAAAAAATGGTGTTTGCTAATTTGATTATTTTTGTGTTTTTAAGTAAAACACAGTGTATACTTTGTTTGAAATCTAAAATTATGAAGTACTTATAAAGTAGCCTCACTTCTCAGGCTGGATAACAGACTTCAACCATGACCTACTGTTAGGGGGGAACCTGCAATAATCCACCCCATGTGGAGAGGTGAGCAGAGGATGGAGACAGTTGGAGGTTATGTTGTCCAAAAGAGGAGTCAGAAAAGGCTGGAGTTTTGGACATTTTTCTTGATTGTTATTTTTTTTTTTTTGTGAAGACTTATTTAAAATCATACAAGAACATATCAAGTATGGATGAAGGATAAAAATGGCATTGTATAAAGCTGAATATTTCATGCTGTTTTTTTTCCACCCTGGTCAATTCAGAAAAAGGTCCATATGTCAAGACCGCCTGTTGTAACAATTAGCTGGAAATGAGTGTCAGACAGGTCCAGATGGTATGCAGTGGGAATTTTCTGACATTCTTGAAGGTAGGTAACAATACCATATGCCCATCTCAAGAAGGTAAGACAGTTTCTATCAAAAATGAAATAGTTCAGCTACTGCTATTTTCTGTCCATAACTTTTTAATACAAAGTTGAAATAAGGACATGATGAAGTTTAAATCTTAGACAGACTCTATAGAGTGTCTCTAGTGGAAACTTTCAGATTCAAGAAAATAACATTCAGCTCAGTGTGAGGTGATGTGTTTCTCATACTCACCATAAATTACACTGAGTCCCATCATTCATAATAATAATTTATTCATTGGTCCATACGTGCAAACCTTGTACTCCTACAGATTGCTTTTTTATACCCCAAGGTGCCATTCTTAAATAAAGGGTGGTCATGTACTAACTGGAGATATTTAACATCTTATTTTACAAACTTTTATATTGTGTAGTTGTAGGTTTGTTTTTGTATATTGTAGAAAATAAATAGAAATGTTACCATATTATAAAGCAAGAACTGTCTCAAAAAAAACAGGAACAGGTTTAAAATACTGTTTCTGTCTCACTGGATATATACTCATACAGTTCTCCTTCACATGACAGATTAAGACTTACTTTTGTATACTTAAATGAGTATCCAGAGTTTCTCCAGATGTTTGCCTCATCTAAAACAAGGTGAGATAATTGCAGGTGTTCTGCAATCCATGGTGGAAAGAGAAAACGTGCAACAGTCTTCTGCTGCAATGCGCAGGTCTTTTGTATAGAAGTGTAATGTCATCTGGGGTTTAAGAAAAAGTTATGCATAAATATTGAATTTATTTTGAAAGGAGCATCATACCTTTTACCAAAAACAGGGCCATTCCCGGGGTAGATGTTGACAGTTGTAAGGGTATTATGGAAAGAAAATTAAATAAATTTACCTTATAAACTTGTGCAAATCATCTTTAGAGGTCTTTGTAGAGGTCTTCCACATTAAAATTTTATTTCTTCCATAACAATCCTGTTACTACAACACTGACGATAACATTTCAGATGAATTAAGGACCAATTGACTCTCCAACTCTCTTTACTAAATATATATGCTCCCAATTAGTAGAATTATTAGACACCATGGGATTAATTCTCACTACTATGCCGATGATACTCAGCTATATCTGTCAATGCATTCTGATGAAACTAACCCAATACATAGACTACAGACATGTTTTGAAAACATAAAAACCTGGATGACTATTAACTTTCTGCTTCAGAATGCTGACAAAACAGAAGTTATTGTCTTTAGACCAGATTCTCTGAAAAATGAAGCAGTCACATCATTTGGATGGGTTAAATTAATCTTAGATGATAGAATAAAACATCTTGGTGTTATTTTTGATTAGGACCTATCATTTAAATCCCATATTAAAAAGGTTTCTAGAATTTCCTTCCTTCATCTCCGGAATATTTCAAAAATTAGAAATATCCTGTCCAGGGGTGATGCTGAGAAACTAGTCCATGCATTTGTTACTTCAAAGCTGTAGTATTGTAATTCTTTACTATCAAGAAGTCCTCATACTGTAGTTAAAAGCCTTCAGCTGATCCAAAATGTTGCAGCCAGAGTTCTGATGAAAATTAAAACCAGAGACCGCATTTCTCCTATCTTAGCTTCCTATTAAAACCAGAATAGAATTTAAAATCCTCCATCTCACTTATAAAGCCTTAGCTAAGCTCCATCTTATTTCAGAGATCTCATCATATTCTATGTTCCTAACAAAGCACTTCGCTCTCAGTCTCCAGGTTTACTAGTGGTTCCTAGAATTTCTAAAAGTAGAATGGGAGGCCGATCGTTTAGTTATCAGGGTCCTTTCCTGTGGAAATAAAATTACAGTTTTAGCCTTTGAGGCAAACATCCGGTCTACCTTTAAGGCTAGGCGTAAAAATGTGCTTTTTGATAAATCCTATAGTTTGAATAGCTCAGGTTACCCTGAGCTGTCTCTATAGTTATGATGCTATAGGCTTGGACTGCTGGACACAGGGACAACTGCTCATCATTCTGCTTCATTCTGTTTCTATTCTCCCATTCTGCAGTATTTGTTAGTTCAACCTCTAACTTTACACTCTCTCTGTTTTTTCTCATGATAGTAGCTTCGTCTGGTCTGTTCCTGTTTGTCTGTGGCTCAATCCCGGAGAGAAATATAAGCTTGGCTTCTGTCCTCATCACCTTTGTTTATAGATGTTGGAGCTCGGCCTGTTTTTCAGTGTTGTCCTGTTTCTCTTACTGTGAGTAACTGTATGAGCTCTCTTTCGTCCTCTGACATGGGAGCTGGCTCTGAGCTTGTCTGTCAGGCTGTGTCTTTCCTGGACTGGGCTGCCTGTGGAGCTGGATGACAGTTACCTTTTATATTTCTGTTTCTTTCTGTGTGTCTGCTTCTGTCTCATTGAACCCCAGTCAGCCTCGGCAGATGGCTGCCCACACTTAGCCTGGTTCTTCTGGATGTTTCTTCCTGTTAAAAGGGAGTTTTCCTCCTTTCCTATCTACTGGGAGATGTTTGCTGAAGAAGCATCTCTAAGACATGATATCAGTTCTTGGACTATTGGCAGTTTCACACAATGCATGTGAGAAACAGAGCGGGCAATGTTGCAGTATACAAGATTTCATCACTGTTTAAAAACAAAGATGATTTTGTTTTTTATTGTGTTTAACATCCTGTAAATGAGCTTACCACAAATAATAGAGTTAGAGTCCTAACTGGAAACATTACCCTTACTTACACAGTAAGTTTTTTTATAAAGGTTGCCAGCCTTTTCCACATGCAATACAAAGAAAATGCTGGATAGCAGTCTGGCTGCTTGCATTTAAATTTTGTTTTTGTTCATTTTTGGTTTTGAGTCACCCAAAAAAGACCTCTTTAACTGCATGTTCTCTGTCTACTTTATGTTTTTCTCAAGCCACGTGTTTCCTCACCAAGTCACAGGAAATATATGTTTGGTTAAGGTGGTAGCTAAAAAAATGCATTGTATATTTTGCACCACTTAAAACAGTATTATCCGCATAATACCTATATCTCACTGTGCTTCAGCAGGAGTGACAAATCAATTCTGCCTTTTTTTGCTAGACCCTAATTTCATATTTGCCAGTTACATTAGACTCTTTAAAGTCTAACATTTCTTTTAAGACCTGTAAATTCAGTAACTTTATCATGGCTTTTAAAAAACCTCTTTATGTGTGTGTGTGTGTGTATATGTGTGTGTTTCTCCCACAGGTGTGCCAGCCAAGCGTAATGAGCTGTATTACGATTGCTGTAAAGAGCCCTATCCTGATGTGACCTTCACAGTCACCATGCGCCGTAGGACTCTTTATTACGGACTAAATCTGCTCATTCCCTGTGTGCTGATCTCTGGTCTGGCCTTGTTGGTCTTCCTCTTACCAGCAGACTCTGGAGAAAAGATCTCTCTAGGTGAGAGGAAACGGCTAGAAACACAAGTGAACCATAATTTACATATCACTGAATCAATCAGAGAGAGAAAAAAGGAGAGAGCTGGATAGATAATGTTTATGCATTTGGTAGACATTTTTAACCAAATCAACTTAGAAATTAGATTATAACCGGATAACTAATATCAAAACTAACAATAACATACTTTCAAAGATGTACAATAGTCAGGTCCTGTCAGAGGTAACAAAAAACGAACAGTAGAGGTACAGTAGAGGAGGTAGGAACTGAGAGAGGAGATGCTAGAGTAGAAGATCTTTGTACTTTCTAAATTAGTTTCTTGTAGAGAGACAAGAACACGCCTGCCCTAGTAGCCCTCAGTCGTTGTTTTAATTTACACATTAAATGACTTTAAATGTCTTAACAGTGGTGTAGACATAGCTAGCTGGCAACCCCTTAATGCCTGGAACTACTGAGCCTTCACATAGGCCTTTGCAAGAGCTTATATCAATGTTTTGGATTTTTTTTTAGTTTATTGAAACATTATGAATATATTCAAAAGAAGTTTATAAATTAATATTACTTTTACTACTGCTACTAAAACTACTACTAATAAAAAGAGTGGTAAAGGGCTTCTAATTGGGGGAAGAAAATATCTGAGGATGAGTATAATGTTATCATTTTGGTGTTTTTTGGAGCAACGTAGGGCACATTAACGCAGCCACAACTGAAAAATGCCTGTTGTCATGAAAATCGATTGCAGTACCTTGTAATTACAGGAAGACTTTCACACACCAGTGACCCTGATCTCATATTCACCTGCTCTTCTTGTTTTCCTTCCTCTGTGTCTCTGTCTTTGTTACCAAGGTATCACTGTGCTGCTTTCACTAACTGTCTTCATGCTTCTGGTAGCAGAGATTATGCCTGCCACATCTGACTCTGTGCCTCTTATCGGTGGGTTTCATTTTATGTGTTTGCTTTTGTGCATATCACAAATTTGAATATAAAAAGGAAGAAAAATAAGCAGGAGAATTTTAGGAGAAGATGTAATATCTTTGCATTTTGGGTAAATTTATCTACAATTTGTATGCAAAATTCCAGTCCCATCTAAAAGCTTGAAACCTTTTTGTTATACTTTGTTTCCACTCAACCAGATTTTGATGTGTACTTGACCTCTAGTACTCATATTCAGTTGAGTTCTTAGAATTATGTTTACAATTATTACTTAAATATAAAAATAGGACAGCAAAAAATACATTTTAATCATAAAACAAATAGCTCAGACAGAAAAAACAGTCTTGAAGTCATGAGAGTAACATAAGATGTTACAGAGAAAGTTTCTTTCTAGGCCCAGCTATTGGTTGGGCTCTAGGATTGTTGAGCAGATGGGTACAGCCATACATTCAACGTGATAGCGATACCTTCATACAAACATACAGACACCAAACAAATGACATACAAGAGTAGAGACACATTCTTACCATGGTCAAAGTTAATTCCTCTAAGAGGACTCATCGCAACCCATAGACAATGCCTCCTCTGTCCCAGCCAATTGAGCAAGACAACAGAGCATATAATTCACAAAAAGTCTCTGTACTGGTTGATATTAAGACTAGTTTTATTTTTCCAATTCATGAGGATAGTTTTCTTTGCCATACACACAGACAACTTGGTTGGTAACCTTTGATTAATGAAAGGAAATCCCAAAATGATCACAGAAATGACATAAATCTGACAAAAGTAATAATGAATACGAGCAAATGAAAGTCAGATAGTGATTTTCAACCATGCTTCGACAAAATTAATAATAAAAAACAAAACTCATGAAACAGGTTTAGACAAAAATGATCGTACCCCTGAAAGTAATGTGACCAAAAGGATGTGTACAATCAAGGTGTCTAAATGAATAAGCATCACAAATGTCTACAATCTTGTAATTAGTCGGTGTGTCTATATATAGGGCTACAGGTAGCCATCATGCTGTTTGATGACATGGTTTGTACCACACTCAACATGGACCATTGTAGACTTATTAAAAAACTAGGGTTTTTTTTTAATAAACTAGGGGTACCGACGTTTGTGTGAAGAAGTGAAGACGAAATGGACAAAACTGACTAAGGTGACATTAAGTTGAAGGGAAAAAATCAAATATTAGATCCAAGACAGTTTTGGAATCCCATACTGTGAAATTAAGCTGCAGAATGGAATAGGATCATTTTCTTCTAATAATTGTCCCAAGAATTTAATACTTTTGATAATGCAATCAGGAAAGCTTATCAAATTATTTTGGTAAGATTTCTCAATTGTTAGAGATGGGTAATAAACTACCACCGAGCTGCCAGAGAGGAGCTGGATATGCTGCTGTTTTATATTTGTGCTAAGAAATGGAAGGTGTGAAACTTTAGTTTAGTTTAGAGTCTGTTTTACATCTAACCGTTACTCATCTTACAGAATGATTTTTAACCATTTTAGGATGTAATATAGCCTACATACTTGGATGTAATGACAGAATTTAGTCAGATCAAGAATTTCATTTAAATTTTAATTTTACTACACATTGTTCTTATTTCTTCCTCTTCCAGAAAGGCTTTTAAAAATGTAAATGTTTCATTTCATTCCATAATTTTCTGGTTTACTTTTTTTCTCTAATAAGAAGGATAATATTTTATACCTCATTACTGCTCCACCAACCTCCCAGAGGAGAGTTCCTCATGTTCCGTGGAAGTGATTCTACACTAAATATGAAATCCATGCTTCTTTAAAACATTTCATCAATTATACATCTTCAAACAATGGTGGATTAAATCTCCAGCCTTTTATTTTGAGTATTCTATTTCTTAATATCTAGCTTTAAAGAGACTGGAGCACTGATCACTGACAACTGTTGGATAAATCTTAGAGTCTGAGATGTGAGTTAATCAAGAACAGCTAAATAGTATGAATGAGAGTAAGAATGATGGACACATGAGAAAAAAGTATATTTCCTGCAGCTAAGTTGTAAAGAGCACCATGCATCAAAAAGTTCATAATCACTGTTTGACTACCAACTGTTTTAAATTCCTGTTATTTTAAGCCTCTCTATTTTTCATTTAGGCTGAAACTCAAATTGCTCCCAATTATAAGTAAAGTATCCAAAGAGCTGAGAAGGATTAATGAAAGCATGAGGGGTCATTCAGAAGTGCTACAATAAAAACGTTTTGGTTGCGAACAGATATTTTTAGTATTATAAATCTAGCCTCTGGATCTAATAGTGTGAAATGTAGATTTTTGAGAATTAAAACAGCTACTTCTCTTTGTTTCATTATAGCAGGCAGAGAACACATGAGAGAACTCAGGTAATTTAAGATCATTCGCAGTTGCAGCTGATTTATGAATGTCTTGTAATAAAATTTGACCTTTTCTCTCTGCTGCCAGCTCTGTGCACATTCCATGCGACAAACCTTAGTTTACCCATATTAAAGCATGAGTAGTTAATGTTTGTTACCATAGAAACGGACATGAACTATTGCAATAATGCTTACCTTTGGTTGTCCGATTAATAGATAATGGGGAGAGTTACAGCATACAATAACACAGATAATTAGGAGAGAGCACTGGGTGACTTACATAACATTATATTATCTCTACACCTAACATATAGCAGGATGATTCGGCTGTATTTCAGGTCTATACATAATACATCTTTGGAAGTAAAATTTTAGTTCCTGAAATCCTTATTAGCTCCTGCAAGCTGTTATCTTTGATAACACCAAAGGAATAAACATAAAAAGTTTATTTTGTTTTTTATTCTATCACCCTATCTCTTTAGCTTAGGAGCCCTTTTGTCTCTGAATAAATCATAACTGGTCAAACTGAAATCTACATTAATAACTTTAAATCTAGATCACTGGATTAGATGTAGTTCTTTGAAATAAACCTCGAGATAATATTTGTTGTTAATTGGTACAAAATCAGTTAACTAAATGAAGCTGCATATTTCATAGCTCATTTTAACCAAACAATTTTATATGTTTAAAGGTAGAAAATGGAAAGTGAAACATTTTAAGGAAATTTAATGTTTGTAAATAGTAGTTATATCACTTTTGTAGTTTTTTTAATTAAATTGTTTTATGTTTGTTTTTTTTACATCACTTTCATATTTATTGTTGTCATTGATTTGAACAGCATGACCTTTTTATTATTTATTTTAGTAAAGAAAAAGTTGGAGTGAAACCTAAATTGAAAACAAGTTAAATATTTTTACAGACAAATCTGCTTGTAATTCAGGAGTGCCACCCAAGTACACGGTGTCCTTGGGTTCTGGCTTAAAATACTGCACTTCAGTCCTGGCAAATACACAAAACTGGCAACATCAACAGGCTTCAATCTAAGCTGACAAATGCAATCAGGTAATGATGTGGCTAGGATGATCTCTATCTTTTATAGTGTGAAATTATACTGAGGTGCCTGTACTTTTACTTAAGCGTTACAGTAACCCCAGCACCAAATATCCTGAATTTGCCCAGCCGCATCTGAAATTTTCAGTCTGTAGGTTTAAAACTATATGTCTTATTTCTATACTCATTTTTGGCAGAAAAAATGCAGTATTTTCTATTAAGTTTAGTAATGCACTTAGCATTGGTGCACTGACAAATATACTTGCAAAAGAAAAATGGTATTATAGCTGATTCTGTATGTTCTTAATCATATGTATATCATATAGTCTCAGGCTATTCAGTTCACAGTTCACATATGAATTTTAATAATAGATTTTTGCCCCTTGTAAAATTAGTATTGCATCATTTCTTGGGTAAATGCATCTAGCCCCATGTCACTATGAACAGTGCTGTCCAAAAGTATTGATAATACTTAAAGTATTTCATTTTTTGTTACACTACAGTACCAAACTTTAAAGTGTTTTACTGGGATTAGCCTATACACATTTTAATTGTCAAACACAACTTAGACAAAATTGTGAATTGTAAAAAAACATTTATAATGATTTTCAAATAATTTCTAAAAGCAATTTGAAAAGAGTGGTGTGGCTGTGTATTCGGACTCCTTTGCATCTAACTGAAGTCTTTTACAGTCAGTTGCGGTTAATGATCATCTAAGCAGTGGGTGGAGTTTACCAGCATTCATTTTAATCCTATTAATCCAGTTGTTTTGTGAAGGACTGTGAAGTTTGTTAAAGTTCATTAGTGAACAAATAACATAGTGAAGACCAAGGGATCAAAGTCAAGAATCGGGTTGTGAAGAAGTTTAACGAGGAGTTAGGTTATTAAATACTGTCCCAAGCTTTAACATTTGAAGAACCTATTTTCAGTCCATCATCCACAGACGGGAAAAGAAAATCACGACCACCAACCACAAAAGATGCTGATTACGTACACAAACAAACCAAAGGAGAGTCTCACAGGTCATGAGAATAGATGAATTAATGACTTTATTTCATACCAGATGTAACACATACTAGGGATGGGAATTTTCACGATTCCGATTCCCTTATCGATTCTTTGAAATGATTCGATTCCTTATCAATTCTCTTATCGATTCCAATTCGGGGGGAAAAAGAGAACAAACAGTTTGATGTTGAGCATCAAATTTGTTTACTTAACTATCACACGACCTTACAAACTCAACAAGGTCAAGATGTCCACAGCAAATTTGCAACTGCAGTAACATTTATCTTTTTAAATAAAAAATGAATATAAGAACAAACTTAAATACACCAGATGGGTTGTTTAGAATAAA
>JAUZNJ010032571.1:0-13612 GCA_034780135.1 Jordanella pulchra | reverse complement strand
TTGATAGAAGGCCGACTTTGTGACTGTCTTTATGTGGCTCTGAAGGTTCAGGTCAGAGTCCATCACTACTCCCAGGTAGTGATGGACTCTGATGATGCATGATGTATGATTCACATTAGCTTTGACTTTGTGGCATTACAATCCTTTCTCCATAGGTCCAAAACAGTCTTAAGAGGGGAAAAATATATATATGAGCCCCATACAATACAATACTGTAATCCTGGTATCTTATGCAGCATTCCAGTCTGTCTTTGAGGTTGTTGTTCTTGACACCATGCCAGTATCCAAATATTTGACTCTGTGCCCCAAAACCGAAACATCTACCCTTTGGCTGTTCTTGTACAAGGTCTTTTAAGACGATGCAATTGTAATTTAGTTGAATTTTTTTTTAGAAAATAATGCCAGCACTGGCTATTCTTTCTTGTTTGTTCTGTCTCAAACTTCTTGAGGATTCCATAAATTGATATCCTTTCCCGTGAAGCTCTGTGATGCAAAGATGACGGTAAGAAAAATGGGAGCAACACATTTATTTGGAGGTAACCAAAGTTAGTAAACTATACTTTAAACACCACTTTGCTTAGAATTAACCTATTCTCCTAATTCTGTTATTTCTCATGTCTTTATCAAAACTTGCCCCCCAAGCACCTATAATACCAATGAAAAGATGCTAGCAAATCAGCAAGTGTATTTGTGAAAGGCAAGTTTTCCTTCCAGTCTCAAAGCTTTTGGCCGAAACACGATCATCCCTAAATTATATTCATAGTCGGAGGCTGTGTGGGTGGTGACCATTCATTTAAAGAAAATTCCTAATAATCCAGTTAAGGAGCATGGTTTCCTTTAGTGCTCAGGAACTGTCAGAAGGCAAGCAAGTCAGAAAAAGTAAAAAGAAAGTGGACAGAAGTTCTTTTTTTCTGTGTGGTGCTCGGCGGCTGCATAGAGCAAAATTTAGACAAAGCTTTAAAAGAGAAAGCTTTCAGATCTCTGCAAACATGTCTGAGGTCCTTTGCCTCACTTTGTGACTGTACTGTTTGGTAGATAATTAGGTCTTTGTTGAAGGTTTTAGAAAGCCTCCCCTGCCCAAGAGCCAAAATGCCTTTCACAGGATGTGAGAGTGAGTGTACACGTAGTTGAATATGCATGAGAGGAGTAAGGGGCCTTCAGATCTATTCAGTACTCTTCAGCAGGCCTCGTCCTCTTGACTAGAAGAAGGCATACAGTGCTGGTTACATTTATTGGCAACCATGGTAAAGATGTGGAAAAACTCTTAAATAGAGTCATTGTTTGTTTGAGCAGCATAAACACTGAAAAAATTAGGAAATACATTTATGAGAAAAAAAAAAGTTGTTGGAAGGAGTTATGCTAACCTCTTTCCCACTGAAGTTAGAGGTTCTAGCTGAGATTTTTAAACCCAGCTTGACCCGCTAACAATCGTCATTTTTCTCCTTCCCCACTGGCAAAAAAAGCTGGGTCTGACCCCCCGGTAGCAAGCTGCATGTCCTCTGTGCCCCCACAGCTGCACACCTGGTCATGCTATCACACTGGGTTAACATTGATGATGTCATCAGTGCGACAACAATCAGTAAAGTAAACACCAAAGAGTAATACGGAAGGGAGCCAGGTCAAAGTAAGTAAGCTTTATTGTCTGTCTGACTCCCTCTCCCCAGTGCTGTGCCATGTTTATCAAATGTAAACCTAGTTGTTTTGGGTTGTCGTATCGCACAAATTCGTGGGCCGACCTGGGTCTGCCGTTTCCACTGTATGCTGATTGGAGTGTAACCATTTAAGGCGACTTTAACCCGGGTCGCTTGCCATGTCATTTGCCGTGGGTCGACACGGGTCAGTGAGCTGTTCCCTCTGCCACTAAAAGCTGCTTGTTCCTGGGTTTAAACTGTTTTTGGCCAGTGGCAAAGGGGTATAAGGTAAAGCAACCACTGAATGTGTGCTGGGTCCATTGGTGGCGCTGTGGGTTGCTCAACCTTTATGGAATGTACCAAAGTCAGAGTGTTCCTGTCTCTTTAGGACCCTGCTCTTAAGAAAACAACTCCTGCTCCCTTTTACTGCAGTCTGTCTCCACTTTCCTTTGTGTTTTCACTTAATTTCTATACCATCACCTCTGACAGAACCTGATGGGTGGTCCTGCTCCTAACTAGTTGATCAACAGCACTGTGGAAATGCTGGAGCAGTAACAGGAAAGATAGTTGAAGTTTAATGTAATGTTAGAAAGGCATCAGTTGTTAGGTGTGCAAGCTGTTACAGACATTGGCAAAAAGGCTTGCAACTACATAAGGTATTTCTTATATTTAAAAAAATAAATAAAACAAAACCCCCAAAATCATAGCAGTATTTTTCGTCCAGTTCACAATTATGTAATTCTTTGTATTGGTTCATCACAATTAATCTCAATAAGATGCTGAGGTTTTGGTTGGGACTTTGAGAAATAGGAGAAGTCTTTAGTATGGATAATAAAATGTATTTATGAAGCCCAGGTTTGTGTGGAGTCTTAAAGCATCAAATTGCCAGTATATTATGCTCCATGGCCTTCCGAATCACATCAGGCTTGAACCCTGTGTTCCTGGCGCCTTCCATCGTGATATTAAACAATAGTGTTCCATGTCAAACATTAAGCTGCTCTTCTTGCATCATCAGCCAAAAACAAATCACAACCTGAAGGTTTTATAGCCAAGAAGTCAAAGGAAAACTTGGCTGCTGGCACTGCAAATACAGAAATCTAGATCAATGCAAAGTCAAAGGGCTTTCATTTCTGTGTTTTTGCAACCTCAGTTAAGGCATCATAAATTCATCTCAGAGCATAAAACACCTAAAAGTGAGCCCTTTTGCACTGCATTTGACTGACAAGGCCGCTGTGTTTCAAATTACTAGCAGGCACGCAGCAGGAAAATGGAGCGCTTGGCTTAGATGTGTTCGTATGGCAAGTAGATTGTACAAGAGCCAAACGTTTGGAGTCAATTGTAAAGGACATGCAAGTCTTACCCACAAAAACCATCTGGAAAGGAGTAGAAACACCACTATTTAAGGCTAAAAATAGAACAAATAAGGCTCACAATCAGAGTGATAATCCCTCAACAATGCAGTGGCTTTGTGGCATTATAAAACAGTTTCCCAGTGAGACTCAGAGAAAAACATCCTGTTCCACCTAACAATCACACCATAGCTGACCCCAAGTACCTTTACTGTATTTTAAGGGATGGGGGACAGGACCTTTGACCTAAACATAAGGAGTTAGAGGTCTGAGATGAAAGATGAATGACAACTGAAACACTAAGTTTAATCAAATCCCTCTGCAAGAGCCTCTTCAATATGACCTGAAAGGATGAGGCAGAGAAAATGAATCTTGTCATTTATATTTATTTATGAACCAACTTTTTTTCGCAAAAAAAAAACTTAAAGAAAAACATCAGATTGAATTGATTCATGTGACTTTATGTCACAAAAAAAACTAAATTGGTCTGTTAAATGTGAGTCTTTATCTTTCCAGATGTCCTTTTGTTAAAGGGAAATGAAAAGAGGGATGCATAATTGCTTACCTGGCAACGGTTGTCTTTAGTTCTATTTACACAAATACATGGCAACATTTTTTTAAGTAGAGCTTGAAAAGCCAATAACCCCCCCTGTCTTTTTTCTCTGTGGCATTGTGTTTGTTCCTTCTTGCTTGACATGTGGCAATATGTATGAGCCTTTATTACTTCCTGTTTAAACAAAGTCAAGTCAGATTCCCCCACATTTATACACAGAAAGCGAGAGCATTTAAGCACAGGGGAGCAAAAAGGTACCAAGTCTTTTATAAACAGACAATTGTGAGAAAATGAAAGGCAAGCTATTTAAGACAATTTAGAGTAAAAGCCTCTCAGTTTGACAAAAACATTCATTACCTTCATCATAGTTTTTGCATTACGATGCAGCTGGAAACAATTTTCTAAGGCTTTCAGGATTTCTCTGCATTTCACTCATGCATTATTTGTTATCCATCTTGTTAGACAAAAGGAATAAAAAAAAAACTTCCAAAAAGGTCAGGTTAAAAAGAAATATGTTTAGGCTTCAAGTTAGTAAAAATTTAATGCATTGATTGTGAAAAACCAAAATCAAATCAAAAAACATCTAAATTTATTCCATAAAAACTGTCTGCCTACATGCAAAACAGAGCAACAACAACAAAAAAGTAGCTTAATTCGACCCAAATATTTGTAAGCAAGGAGCAAAAATCTGAAAGGTTGAATTTTGATTTTTTTTCTTTTATTTTTCACACACAATTGTTATAAACAATTTCAGTCTGGCTAGCCATTAAAAAGCTGTAGGTTATCAGTCCTTTATTATCATGTCAACAAAACTCTCTGATGCTCTGTTCTTCAAGTCCCACATGAATATAAATTGGACTAGTTATCATCAACTTTTATTCATGTCAATATAGCAAATTATAATATAACAGTAGAAACGTTGTAATTGTTGAAATAAAAAGTTTGGATTAAATTTATTTAAAAAATGATGGAAACATGGCATCTAGTAGTATTATGTTCATTTAAGTTAGTGAAACTCTACAACCTTATTATAAAATGTTGAAAATAATTTTATACTTCTTTTTTGTCATGCCTGTCACATGCAATATGTTTGGATCTAAAACATTAAACACAGCAAACTTGAACTCAAATGCATTTTTTTTGTGTTTCTTTTTTTTTTTTTTTGCAGATATGCTAACATCTACAAAAAAAGTGTATATTATGACCTGAGGAAAGAAATCCTACATTTATGGCCCTTTGTAAAGAAGATTGACCTCAAAATAAGATAACTAGTTGTGGCACCATTAGCAGCAAAAACTACTACAGTCTGATCAATTCCATATTTGTAGGAATAGTTTTAATGCTATGTATTTTTACTTGTAATGTTTTTATGAAGTATTAATTTTTAGCACTTGAGTTACATTATTAGGCTGCTCTATCCTCTGTAAATAACTTTATCAAAGAGGAACAGGCATGTTTTAATGAACAACAGACACAAACAGTGAGAGTTTATGCTAAAGTAAGCTTTGATATGTTAATTATGTGGCACAGCAGGCGCTGTTAACCCTGCTGTGGCATCTAAAGATAAAGTTAATATATAGTTAACAGTATATACCTTGACTGAAGGTACTTCACTATTTTCTTTTATATATACTTTACCTCCTGTAGGATAACTTCTTATTTTCCCAAGGTGGGACAATTCAGGTGTTTTCAGCAGCACGGTAAATGTTTAACTCAGACTAAAAAAAGTTTTGGTTTCATAAGTTTAATTTTGAGTAACTTTGATTTGAAATATTTCTTTAAACCGATATTTATTTTGTCAATATATTATTTTACACATTATTGTTTTTTTAAAGTCATAAAAATACAACAATTTACACAAAACCTTTTATTTGTTGAAAATATTATATTTAAACATTAAATTTAAGACTATCATTTACTTAGTGCATGAGTGCATAAGTCTTTTTATCAATTTATTTTTCTACCTTGAGTAATTTCTTGGGTCCTTCATTCACATCTGCTTGTATGAGCATGTTGAGCTTATTCCATTAAGTTAACCACAGATGCATTAAGGACATTTTTGCCACATCTGTCCAAATATACTTGCTCAAAATGGTTCTATAGTGCAAAAAATAAATAAATAAATAACTGAAATGAAAATTCTCTAATCATTAATAGAGACAGAAAACTGTTAACTGTAACTCTAATACAACTTTGCCTCATCTTCTATCCTCATCAAAAGGACTCAGTTTCGAAACATCAACAACATCTATAATAGAAAAGAAATGTTACAGTCTGCTTTTATCATAGTAAAAATTGTTGAAATATGTTTTAATGGTAAATAAAATTAATTCAGCAACACAGACTTCAAAAATCTATATTAAAAAGAGTTTTCTGCTTCACATTTTAAAACCTTTATAGATAGAGGGATTGAAAGCATTGAAACGCTTAATGTTTGTTTTTGTTTTTTGTTTTTTACCGGCTCTTATTAGGCTACAGTAAAACTTTATTATATAAACATTGCACATTTAATTTACTGTACATGGGTTATCCTTTTGTAGCTTTTTGAATTGCTTGATCTGAAACTTATGTACAGTCGAAATGAATAAATTATGAAGCGGGAATTTTTTTCTCACCACCATAAAAATGACTAACAACCCACTCAGTCTGAGAAAATCTGTTTTTTTTTACATGATCATTTTTGTTATTTGTTGTATTCATTTCAAAGGATCATAAAACCTAACACTGATTGCCTAGGCCTCTTGGAAGACACTAGTGGAGGTAAAATGTTTCTTCTTATATTTATTGCTAAAGACTACATTTTATACCCTGACTCTAAGGCACATTCTACCCTTATATTCTCCCTTGATAAAAGATGTGTAGATAATGTTTAAGTCATTTGTTTTGTTCTGGTCTCATAATCTCACACAGTATGTGTGCATCTATTTGATATAAAAAATTTAGAAAAAATGTTTATAACCAAACAATATATTTGATGCTTATTAGGTACTCTAAAAATTTTATGAATGCTATAGCAAAAGACTCTTAATTTTTTACTATAAGGAACCTTTAATCAGTAACTCATGACTTCCTGTTTCCTTTGAGCATTTATAGTATGTGACATAAGCTCTTTACTCTAAGCTTTTCATCCAAATGGGGAAGAACATAGCGGTCAAATGAGAAATGCATACAGAAAGGGTGACAGCAAGACAGCTACTTACTTAAACATGTATGCATGCTTAATCTAGATTTTCAATTTAATTTCAAAACGCTGATATTATTTGGAATCAAAATTCAGTTTTTGTGTTCTGAGCAGTTTAATACCATTCATGGCATTTTTATTTACCTTTATTTACTTAAAATTATTGTTCCCTCTAACTTGTACAAGTAAAAGCTTATAGTTGCTTTGTTTGATCAGGGGTCATTATGTGAGATTTCATTAGATTCAAGAGACCAAAATTTTAAAGAAAAAAAAAAGTAAAATAGAGAAATAAATGCGCCACAAAAAATGCATTTTGAGGTGACGAATTCAGTCGGTACCTTCTATTGTCAGGCTCCTTTAAAAAAGCTTTACATGGAAGAGAGAGAAATAACTGTGGAGAATAATTACGTGCTGAAATGCCAGAAGGTTATAGCCTCATATTACTCTTCGTGGTGAGTTAATGTGTTATAGGCCTTCTTCTTGGGAGATGAGAAATCTGGCAGTAAAAGAAAAGTTAAGGTAGAATAAGATGATGAATTGTGTGAAAGCTGATTTATCTCTAGCCTAAGTTCTTCTCATTCCTCTATACCTCCCAGTTTCTTTGAATCCAGCAGAGCTGAAAGCTGTTGTGTTGAAATAACACTAAATCATGTCCACCCCTGGTCTACAAAAACAATCTGGCAAAAGATAAACACGACATGATAAACTATGTCAGTAAACCATAAAAATGCTTGTGACAGACCGCTTTCTTTGATAATCTTATCCAATTTACATCTTATTTTCCCTCATATTGAAATGGGTAAATCCTTAAGCTTTAAATTTTACGTTCAACAAAGTTTGCTGAAAGTTTTATTCATTCTTGCATGAATTTATTTGAGGAATTAAAGACACAATTTTTTATCGATTGTAATGCATGACAGAAAAATTGCTGTTTTTCATGGTGAAAACTAATTTTATGGGTTGGAGTCGATAAATGCTTAGAGGGTTTATTATCAGGGGAACCACACATATTCACATTTAGATATATCTTGACTTTTCTATAATCTTGTGTAAAAGACTTGTCTGAAAATTACTAACAATGGTACAAAACCAGCAAACCCATTTTAAACAGTTAATTGTAATGTTCTACCTCATTTTGTGTATTGAAAGAACATAGGGTTTAAAAATATATGCTAAAATACATGTAATGCTTTCAAAGCAGCAAATTAATGTTTTTTTAATAGATCGTGTTCTGCTTTTTTACTAAGCAAGTTCTTTGGGTATGGATTCTCTTGCAAGGAGGGTAAATATAAATTATAAGGGTAAAAAGAAGATCCTCTTAAACAGAATCCCCTAAAAACAAACCCACAAACCAATCAAACAATGAGGCCAACTGGAAAAATACACCAATTTTTTTATTTCGTGTGTACAGTATTTGCAGACATTTCATCTTCTTTTATTTACAGTATGTATTCATTCTGGCCTTCTGGCTGGCAGCGTTTATCAAATTTGTGGGACATAATTGTTAGCAGTTCATGCACTCTTCCTCATAAGCCCAGTCCCTGGTCTAAAATGTCTGCCAATGAGAAGCAGATTTCACTTGGCACCAGTTGTTTTCTAACAGCTCTCAGTGATTTCTTTTTAACCCCAAAGATTTTTTTGGAGACCTTTTCCATTCTTTAAGAACAGGGGCCATTGAAAAATGAAACGCAAGCGCTGTCAAACCTTCCCCTTTTCCCACATGCGGCTCATGGTGGGGAAGCAAATCTCACTTAGCTAAATTGACCGTGTCTCATCCCTCAATACCTACTGTTCCCATGGGGAAGATGAACTCCACCAGGTGCCATTTAGGGTTTGTAGAGTCGTAAGAATTCTCTTAACGTCCTCTACACATCTACACACACATTCCTGGTGCAAAGGTGGAGACTGGTCAGACATGTCTGCATAGCTTCAGTCAACACCTTACCAGCACCAAGCCATGACTCAGAAGCACTTTCTCTTAAGTTCAGAATTATTTGATGAGTGACACTAAACTACTGGCACAAATCTTCTTGCAAATACACCCTTTACTCTGGCTCTATTAAATGCTACAATTTGAAAGATTTGGAAGGAGGGCAAAATGTCCAGATGGACCTAAACTCAGCAGTAGCCATATTAGCTTTCCCAAATGTCACAGCTCTGTCCTCAGTTACCATTTACCTGAGCCGGCAGGGTACTTCCCTTTAGATTCCAGCACAATTGCTCTGATCTGTCAAGCTGAAAAATAACCAGAGGCTACTTCAAAGGTCCGACCTCTTCCTGACGGCTACATCCTAACTGTTCCTGCCTTCATGCATCCTGGGACTAAAAGACGTCTTTATTTGAACATTGGTTTCATTAAGATTACTGAAATCCTTTGAGGGTTAGTGGAGAAAAAAAAAAAGAAAATCTCTGTGTTTTTCTATAAACATCAGCTTCAATGACTTCCATAATACTCTCAGCCCTTGTTCACTCCACTGAACAAAAAACTACTCTCACACCAGAAGCTGGCAAATGGGGTTTATATGTTGTCCAAGGTGCTCCCTGTAGGCAACAATTTGCTCCTAAAAATTTTTTGTAAAAGGTGAACAAAAGGAAATAGAGGAAAAGTAACCATTTGCTGTAGAATATCTAGCAAAATGAGTCATACAATTTACATCCCATTGAAATACATATGAAAAATCTTGATGTCATACATATTTTTTGTACTTCTATATATTAAAGCATCTATAAAGTTTAGTAAATATTTGTATTTAGCCCCTCTACCCTAAATCAAATGCAACAAAATACCTTAAGAAATAATCTAGTTATTAAATATGATCCGTGTACATACTATTAACTCATGCGTTTAAGTTTGGATCCTATTAATACTTTTAGCCCTCTCAAATAAGTCAAAGTTTTCATTCTGCCATTTTTCTTTTGTCTTATTTTGGATTAACGTGGCAGTTAAAAAAAAACAACAACAAACAATAAAATATATAATATATTTTGCTAGAACTCGGGCCTGGGAGGAGTTTGGACAGGCCATGGAAATAGATTTTCGGATGGCCTCAAAACAATTCTGGTAAATGATCCTGCGCCTCCATAAGGGAAAGCAGTGATTTGCTAACAACTTGGAGGATTTCCTCAACACAAGCTGACACGCCTTCCGAGGTGCTGGGGGCAGGAGTCACTCATCACCAAGGCTGAAGTAACCAAGGTGGTAAAAAAAAAAAAAACAGCTTTTGGGGTGAATTAGATTCGCCCTGAGTACCTTAGAACTCTGGATGTTGTCCGGCTGTCATGGCTGATACACCTCTTCAACATCATGTGAAGGTCAGGAACAATGCCCTTGGATTGGCAGACCATGATGGTGGATCCCCTGCATAAGATGGGGGACCAGAGGGTGTGGTCAGTTATCTAGAGGATCACACTTCTCAGCCTCCCTGGGAAGGGCTATGCCAGGGTGCTGGAGAGGAGAGTCCAGCTGATAGTCGAACCTCGGCTTCAGGAGGTGCAGTGTGGTTTTCATATGGCCATGGAAAAGTGGAGCCGCTCTACACTCTCTGTGGGATAACTGAGGGTGCTTTGTCCAACCAATCCACATGAGCTTGTTTTACCTGGAGAAGGCATGCAATCGTGTCCCTTGTGGTGCTTCATGGGAGGCACATCAGGAGTATGGAGTGAGAGGCCTCTTGCTAGGTGCCATCTGGTCTCTGTACAATGGAGCAGGACTTTGGTCCACAATGCTGGCAGTCGGACTGTTTCTGGTGCATATTGAACTCTGATATGGCTGCCTTCTGTCCCTGGTCCTGTTTATAATCTTTATGGACAGGATTTGTATTCACAACCAGAGGGGTCTGGTTCTGGGACGAGCAGATCTCATCCCTGCTCTTTGTAGATTATGTGTTTCTGCTGGGCTGAGTGTGTAGCGGTCAGGATGAGAATCTGCTTCTCCAAATCCGAGACCATGGGTCTTGCCTGGAAAAAGATGGCCTGTCCCCTTCAGGTTGGAGGAGAGTTCGTGCCTCAAGTGGAGGAGTTTAAGTATCTTGGGGTCCTGTTCACGACGGAGTGGAAAATGGAGCAGAAGACCAATAGATTGGTGCAGTTTCTACTATAATGCAGATACTGCACCAGTCTGTCATGCTGGAGAGCTGAGCAAAAGGGCAAAGCTTTCGATTTACACATCAAAGCAATTCTGGCCTCAAAGCCATCCCCTATGGTCATGAAACCTGTATAATGACCAAAAGAACAAGATCTTAGATACAAGCAAGCGAAATTAGCTTGCTCCTCAGGGTGGCTGGGGTCTCCGTTAGAGATAGGGTGAGGAGCTTGCTCATTCAGGAGAGGCCCAAAGTTCTCCTCTACATCAAAAGGAGTCTGGCAGAGGTGGCTCTGACATCTTTTTCAGATCCCCCCCGGGCGCCTCACTTGGGGGGTGTTCCATGCACTTTCCACCGGGAGGAGGCCCAGGGGATGACCCAGGACAAGCTGAAGGGACTACAGTATGTCTGTCGGCTGGCATGTGAGTACCTTGGACTTTGCCCAGCAGAGCTGGAGAAGTTGTCTGAAGAGAGGGAAGTCTGGGTGTCTCTGCAGAGACTACTGCCATGGTTTCCAGATGAAGTGGAAGACGGAATTGACAATTTTACCTATTTAATTATTGCCCCCAAGATAATCATTTACACGGTGTTCAATCTGTTTAAAAACAAAGCAATGAAATGTACTTTAAGCAAAAAAACAAAGCAAAACAAACAAGCAAAAAAAACTCCCAAAATATTGAGGTGTGGTCTATTACAATAAGATAATTGTAATTGGTCAAAATCATAATCAGACGTTAGGTGCTAAGGGCAGGAACAGCCTGATCAAGGTCTATGTTGTCATGACAAATGAGAAAAAAAACCAATTCAAAATAAAATAGTCTAAAATCTAAAAATCACGCTTCAAATCTGATAAAGATTTGAGGGGAGTACAGTTTTATCCTAAAGAGTTCAAAAGACAACTTTAGGCAAAATTATAGGTCAATTGCTTACCCTTACTTCTAAAAGCTGTTGCAGCTGCAGCTATGTTGCAGAAAACACAACCAAACTCCGTCAAGTTACCTGATGTAAAAGCATGGGAATTATTATAGATCACACGCCAGAGAAGATGGGATAATTCTGAGAGGCATTTTATCACACTCAGGTCCTTCTGTGGCTGTTGTCACTAGGTTCTTGGCTGGGATGGGGTGGGGGGGGGGGCTCCAGTCTCATGAAGCAGCTCCTTATCTGGCCAAAGATCAAAATCCTCTGGAGACTGCTCTAATTTCTACAAAGAGTTTTGACAAGCAATGTCCAGCTGTCTTGAAGAGTGCTAAATAAACCTGTGAAAGGCTTTGTGGAACTTATGGTTAAAAAACTAAGCGGGAGGTTAGCTGCGTCAAAGCTGACCACTGTCTTATTCAAGCTCTTTCCCATCAAGTGAGGTGGTATTTTAGCACATGCCACAAAGATTTGGCTTTGCTGCAGCTGTTTTTACAGATAATGGTTTTCAGACAGGCCACCCCATGATAATAGCTCCCAGCAAACTGGTTTTCAGAAGAAGCAAATGCATTAAAATCATCCGTCTTGGTCTCTGTGGATACACTTCGGAGGATGGTTGAGTTATGAGTTTGGCTCGTGTTACCTGGCTCTGTTTGAGCTGACCTGTGTGGGACCTGCAGATTAAGGAACCATATGGGAACTGATATTTGAGCCTGAGAGAGAAGAAACAACAAAGTCTCGCCAGAACAGTATTTTACTTATTTACAGTGATGCATGATGTGCGCGCACACACAGACAGCCTCTAAAGGAGTTCAAAAGAATCTTTACCTTTCCCTGATACTTAGAAGGTGAATCTGTGGTGTGTGATTTGTAGTAAACCACAATATTGTAGTTATATCTTTTCCATCTGATGTAGAAAGGCAAGCAATTATTTTCAAAAAAGAGAATCTTATTTAGTTTGATCTGAATAAAACAAATTAAAACCCATGGTTGGATACGATGTTGATCATGTTTCAGTTAAGTAACCAAGCAAATTGATATTTGAAATAACCTGACCTGGTTTTGAAATTTTTTGTTTCATATCTCACATTATAAAATACAAATTCAAGTGTACCAATACATGAGTCTATGGATTGATAATGATGGCAGTTCACCCAATAATTACAGTGGCGAGAAAGAGATCTATACCTTGTTATGAACCTCAATGCTCCATGATAAACAGCATCCAATTATGCAAAGAGGTGACACGAAGATCGCAATGACGAAATAACTTCTCAAACTGAAAGAAAGTAAGATCTCCAAAGAAAGACCATTCTGTCTTCAACTCATTTACATTAACAATTTGGGATTTCAAGGAGAGATTAGCAGTTATATGTTGTTGTAAACTATTGTATATTAGTGTACCTGTGAATTTTTCTATGAAAGCAAGAAGGAGTGAAACTTTCTGGTTAGCAAACACCATGTAATTTTAATTGCATTGAGGACTTGTCTCAGGTGTAGCAAGTCAGACTGAAAATTGTGAGGTGTGGACTGCAGAAAACCAAGGACAGTAGTGTCCATATTTGCAGGGTAGTAAACTACACTGTCATCAGCATACAAATGGGCACAAGCATTACCAACATTGTGTGATTTTCAGTGACAGCTAATGGTCAGACTGCAGCGACATAAACTGCTCATCTCACTGCTTTCCAACCCTCCAACAATCAACGTCTAAAATGGCTTCTGCAACGTCTGCATCCTCTTTCTTGTCAAGTAATGATGAGGTTTGTTTAAAAAGATAATTTTATAGATAGTATTTTCAGTCTTTGTAAGATCTAGATTTTGTATACAGTGGGGAAAATAAGTATTTAGTCAGTCACCAATTGTGCAAGTTCTCCCACTTAAAAAGATGAGAGAGG
>JAUZNJ010032570.1:2404-13612 GCA_034780135.1 Jordanella pulchra | reverse complement strand
CCATTTTGTATAATATTCAGCATCTGTTTTAAACCCCATCAGCGAGCACTTTCTAAAGAATTTTCTTTTCCTACAGCATAAGTTTCCCTTTCTATTCTCAATTTCCTGTTTTAAATGTTTTAAAAATATATCTCCCTGCATACGACATGAATTTGGCTTAACATGGTTCAAAAAACAACTGTAAATAATCATATCACAAAGTAGCAATCATCATCGTAGGCGGTAAATATAAGTATATGTCCGTTCCTTGCGTAGGGCTGTACTAGAGCCACCTTGATGTAATCATCCTCTGTTTTGCCACCTTCTTCTCATTTTCGCCCCCCCTTCAGGTTCTGAATGTACTCCTTGATTGTGTTTTCAATATTTGGAACAGCGTAGTTTTGTGCTGCATATATCCCCGTGCATGTTCCTACTACAACACCCATTAGTGCTGAAGAGCGAAGCCTGGCGACAACATAACCGGCCAGGAAACCTTTCAAGAAAGGAGAAGCGAGCAGACTGCCTCCCTGGAAAAGAGAAGATGAATACAATTGTGTTTTTGCATTAAATCACACCAAAATGTTCTTACAATGAACCAATTTTTAAATGACGGTCAAACTTTTACATTTTAATGAAGGTCATACTTAAAAACTACTATCAACTTTAATCTTTTATTTTAATCTCTTTCTCTCTGAGCTGAACTTAAGAGTAAAATAACCTTCAAAAATATTAGAAAAGGACTCTTACTGGAGGAATCCCAGCTTGAATTTCATCCTCCATCCGTTTCTGGATGTCTTCTAGCTGATCTTTCAGCTCCACCAGGTCCCGGAGTTGATTCAGTGGATTCTATCCGCAGAAAACACGGGGGGGGAAACAGGTTAGGACAGCTTTCTGAGAGTGCTCACAGACTATATACCTAGATAAGTCTGACACGTTAAGAATCTTGGCAAAAATAGATTTTAATTTATGCATTTTATTCATTTATAACATGGGTGTTAAACTACAAAAGTCCCTCAAAAGTATCTCTCACACTTTGGATGATGTTTAGGCAGCTAAACTCTACCAATCAAACATAGTATAAAAGTTAACTTGTAGGCTAAAACGTGATTGTTGTATTTTCTATAATTTCCATTTAATTTTATGCACCGAAAGGAAGCAGAATAGCACGAAAGCCTGAGGCAAGAGAAAGCTACATTGATTGAAATAACTAGAAGCTAATGCTAATGGCTAACGACCGTTTAACGGGCTACATCAATCACAGTGCCTTTTAGAACTGACTTTTACATTTAAAATAAAGTTCAACTAGAAAAGCTTTCACCTTATCACCCGACATCGCTTGAATTTATCCCACGGAGTCTCCTTAGTTGTTTAAAAGTATGAGCACGGGAGAACAGCAGGGAAAGTGATAACAAGTCTTCTTTGACTATAACTGTGAGTATAAGTTGTGAATTACTACCACCATGTGGTGTGGGTGACGAAATGCAAAGACCTCAAACAGTCTGCTTTTGAATACACACTGAAGCTGTCATTTTAGGACTCGTTTTTTAAAAAGCCGGATCGGGTTTACTCCCACCTTTATCAGATTATTAGTCTGATTAATGTTCCTTTATTTAGACTTTTCTGGCAGTGTAATAAGATATATTCCACAGCATCTTTGCATCTTTTCCAATCAAATTTCCGAGTATTTTCTAAAATAATACTATAATTTCAAGCTTTGAACCTTGAAGTAGTGTATCATTTAACTCAGCTTTGATATGTCTGTTAAATCTTACATCTTTTATAAAACTTCTAGTTTAACACAACATCCAAACAGTGTGAGGCATGCTGTTGGCAGCATTATACTATGGCAATGTTTTTTTTTTTTTATCTCTAGGGTCAGAGGAGCTGCTTAGAGTTGATTGGAAGATAGAAGTTGTATACAGGGCAAGCAAATTATTGAAGGTGCTTTAAAGATTGTAAGTATAAATATTCTTTTCTGATATATTTTTAAGGTATATAAGATCTCTTACAGCAACAATTTTTTATTTCCCTCCAGAGGGAAATCTTTTCATTCATACCTTATGGAAATTCCTTTCAAACCAAAGGTTGACACTATTTTTGACCATTGGTCTAACTGATGACACAAAGTTCAATAGGAAAAAAAGAGACACTTATCGTGGGAAAATTATGCATCCAGTTAAATAAAGAAGATCGATGGATATTCACTCAGTCAGCATTTATTTCTTTCTTTGCAAAGAAATGAGAACAAGACAGATCATCACCATATTCAGCCCTGTTCTGGTTAGACACAGTTTCCTCTCACTAACTTAAACTCTGAGCAAGGCTGTGAAGGTTGTTAGAATCAAAACAATTGGAGAAAACGTAAAATGTTATGAATAAACCGTGAGGACCTGTTATTGGGAGGATTATTTCTTGTCCCAAACAACATCTTTCAGCCAGACACTGTGTGTCCTTGCGAGTGAAAAGATCAGAGGAAAAAAACCTTTGTAAGTAATTGTTATAAATCAATATATAATAGGAAATAGATTTTTTCTGACAACAGGTAAATAATTGGAAAAAGGCTATATTACAATACATATTGAAATAATAAAGCAAACTTTCATCCACAGATATGAAGCATTTTGCCTAATTGGACGATATGAGAAACATTTGAAATGTTCTGGAGGGTGTTTTTTCTCTGTAAGAATAAGTATAAGTAAGTATAAACTGGTTAAAGGTCTGATTTAGAGACTGTAAAAATTGGATCGTGGCAAGAAACAGTCTGAGACAGACGAGAATAGGAAGCATAGAAAGCTTAAATCATCCCTCATTCTGATCAAACAAAAAGAAAAGAAAAAGAGTGACTCAGTCTGCAGGAGGAAACATGCTTTAAGATACCCAGAGAGATTTATCTCTGGGCAACATAGTCACTTTTACTTATTCTGTAACTTGTGTCGAACAGCTTCCATTAACCTCTGGGTTACCTCAGGACCAACCAGATACAGATGACCCATTTTTTAGCTTGTTTAATCTTCAGCGACAGTCTGCATACCTTTGGGTGGGATGAAATGCTGTCCAAGCACATTCCTCCAGACTGTAGGTGTTTAAGGAGCCATGGAAGTAAGGTGTCTCTGATCTTCAAGGCTGTTGATGATTTAGATGGGTTATTGATTGTGGCTTAGGTTCATTTGGCTGACTAATCCTTGGACGCCTCTATTAAGGAAAGGTCACAGAAGCCTGTGATGTAGTCGGTACAGTGATGTGTGTTGGGAAATATGCACTTAAATAGCATGAACAGCAGGGGAAAGTAAATCTATGCATTGTCAGAATTAAAATGGGATCTAATCGTCGACTGGGGGCCAAATGAGTAAAAACAGAAATAATTAGCTCATATTTATCAGGCAAAAATAAATACACGTCTTATAGCTTTAAAAATAAATTGCCATCTGTTTTTCTTAAAAAAAGGTGTTTCCAAATTAAATAAACAAAAAGATCAATTGTTTTACTTTGTGTAGTCGAGGTGTCTGATCAGAGGATATTCTAAAGAGAATCTAAAAAAAAGTTTGTGGAACAAAAAAAGTTTGATTTCTTTTGGCAGGTTTTCTTAAAAACTATATTCTTCTCATTGAGTAATAAAGTATAAATACATGTTGTAAGCAAGTAGATTTTATACTGTTTCTACTTGAGTATTTATTTTGCTGAGAACTTTTTATTTTTACTGTCTATACATTTTAAAACAAAATACCTGTGCTTCCTACTCCTTAGTTTCCCCAAACCGTCTTTTTACTTCTATCCATATTTTTAATGATGTGACATAAAAGCTGCAGCTAAACAGAGGGGAACTGGAGAGCCCAATTGGACTCTATAAAAACACTGATAAGAGGTACGAATGAAGCCAGGGAGCTGTTTGAGTTTCACGTTCTATATCAGTTTTATTGATATTTGCACCTCTAATGTTGTGAATGCAAGAGCTTTAAAATTATTAATCTGCTTATATAGAACTTTGGTTTGGTTGCTTCTAAGGTATATTATCCTGTCTAAAATTTTAATTAAGAACAAAAAAATGATCAACTCAGTATTTCTCTATCCCATAAAACGGTTTATAATCATTAGTTTTTAAATTTATTTTGTAGTTTAAGAAAAATAACTTTTTTTGGTAGTTAAATAAAAAGCTGTATTTTTTGCTTTTGCTTGAGTAAAGATGTTTAACAGGTACTTTTTGCTTTGTCATTTTTACACAAGTACCTCTGCTTTATTTAAGAAAACAATGTGAGTATTTTTATCACCTCTTATAGCCAAATTAAAGTTTTTCTCCTGTTTTTATGCAGTTTGGATGATCAGAATTATTGTTTTTGTCTAAATGCCAGAATAATATAAATCAGAGATGGAGATGTTGGGATGCAAACTGAGAATCAACCCAGAGTAAAAGATCAAAAATCAGCTTTAATAGATGCTGGCTTAAAATGGCAAGACTATCTCCAGATCAACTGAGTCCTGTATCAATATTGTTTAGTCATTTTCTTGGCTGCTCAGCCAGAAAGAAGAAATTACTGTAATAGCCAGACATTAAAGACAGAAATGGTAGTCTCCTGAAAAAAAGTGTCTCACCTGTGAAGCAAAGAGGAGGCAGCATCATGCTGTGTTGATGTTTTTCTTCTGTAGGGAGTCAAGACTAGGGCAGTTTGTAGAAAAAGAAGAGGGGAATGTGATGAAAGGACATTATGTGGAAACATATTGAAGACACATCTCAAGGCATCAGCTGGAAAGTTGAAGTTTGTTTGAATTTCTGTGAAATCTGTGGGGAAAGCTGAGAAAGTGACTGTTTAGGAGCAACGTAGGGGGAACAAGGACTCGGACTAGTTCTTTCAGGGCCAAAAATCTAATAAACTATTCTAGCAAGCCTATGGAAAGATAAACAGAAATGTTGGACATAAGTCATCCAGTTTAACAGAGATTTATATAAAATTTGGAAAATTAAGTGCAAAATATTGATTTCTTTTCTGAAAGTTAAAAAAATATATACTAATTTTAATCAATCTAAAATAGGACAAATTAAGCCAGATGTGTAAGATATGTAAGAACAAAAATGTTTTCTATCCATTATCCAATTCATTCAAAGGAAAATAATATCTAAAAAAAGCACGAAAATAACCTAGAACTGATCTTAACTTTGTTTTTTATTAAATGCTGAAACTGTTGCTTATAAAAGCTTAACATCCATGTTTTGCTAGCATCCTCTCGTCAAACAAAAAAGCAGCAGCTGTCATTTCCTGATGGATAATTCACTTAGACTGCTTTACTGATGACAACACTAATAAATTACAGCTTGTTGCCTCTCCAACCTTTATGCTGTGGTTTAAGCACACAGCTAATGACAGCGTGCACTGCTGCAGTTCATAGCAACTCACTCTGTTGGATCATTTACTACACAGCATCTTGTTACATAACATAAATTCTTTTGCATGTTACTGCAGTGCACTATGCAAAGCTTAAAGTCTCCTCTTTCTACCTGGGGATAGCTTTTGTTCCAGGTAATGATATAAAAGAGCTTCATTCGTTGTATACTTTTATTGTGTTTAAGAAAGCCTGATGCTTTTCTGTACAGCTTTTCTCCAAGCTTTTTAGGAAGTGGCGACTGCTTTTGTAGTCAGAGTTGGCCCATTTTCAGTAAAGTGTTCCCATTAACCCGTGTGCTTAGTATTCAGTTGGTGTTTCTAATGACGGCCACTGGATGCAGCTGCTTGCAGGGAGAAATGTGACTGGAAAACATGAGAAGTGGAAGGAAGGAGGTTGGAGGAGCTCCCTGTCATGTGCTCACTTCCTTCCAAAACTACATGACTCAGCATTTCTTGGGGACAAACCCAAAAGATTTTCTGACACATGGTAGAATGAGAAGGACTAGATGAATTATGTATTATTTTCCTAACGTTTACTGCTTACCCAGGGTTCTTGTTTGGGTTAAATCCTTGTTTTGCTTGATCTTTGATCAAGATGTTTATTTTTAAAGCAAACTGACAGTTATCATTTAGCCTTTAAAGACAACACAATAAAAGTCAGATTTAATTGACTTTGGTGCAAATGATTTAATGCACTACATCTGTTTCGGGCAACATCTTAACCAAATCAATATCATGGACAGTTCAGGTTCACTGCTTTAGCTTCCTTTAAGATTAATTATCAACTATAATAGATATTCCATCCTTTTAACTTTAAAATAATAGTCGGAAATATCTTCAAGGGTTTATTGTCCTAAAGAATAATGTTTTAAAAAAATGATCCTGATCACCTTATAGCAGATAATTACCTTCCCATATGCTAAAAAACATATGATACTTTTGTGAGGATCTGATTTAACTCAATCGATTTCCTGCCCATGACAGAAATACAGCTTAACGGAAAGTCCTATAAGCTCCTGAAAATCCAGCTGGGTACATTTTCTTTGATCAAAAATCATTTGACAAACCTCCTTTGGTTTGTAGTGGGGAACAAAATGGATTGAGAATACATGTTACCACTATTATAAACTAGAAATCAGCTTTTTATTTGGTAAAGAATTCATTTAAATGTCATTAAACTGCATTTTCCATTTATATGGAACCAAAACAAAATATTATTATTTAAATTTTGTCTGAAATTACTTTTACCTCTGGCAGGTTTAGATGTGAAGTATTATGTTTTCCTTTAACTCTTCCAATATTTCTCTTCTGACTGGAAGTAATATTAACACATTTTTCTAGTTTTAGAATACTGGCTTCATGCTGATAAAGAATCTGGGGTGAAAAAGAGGGTTAAAACAAAAAGACCTTTCAAACTCAATGACCTGAAGCTCATCTCCAAAGTAAAAATAGTTGTTATATTCCTGGAAACATGCAAAAAGCTGGTCAGTTATTCTAAGAAGGGATCAATAGTTCCGATGCCAATAAATGTTTTCCCATGGCTTCCCAACGCTTATTAAAACACTTTGAGATAACCTAAAGAAAACACTAGAAATGCAAGTTGATCATTTTTTATTGGTTTGCGTCATTTTTTTTTTACAATTAATACCCAAATACAGTCCTTCAATCTTAAAGAATATGCCATCAAATGAGGTTTGTTTGTCACGTTAAAAGTATCTTTTTTTATATTTTAATCTGTTTGTAATAAATCCACATTTCTGTATTTTATTGGTAGTATAGAAATCTTAAACTACAAGTTTTCATTAGCCGTACCTGAAAGATCATAATTAGCAGACTCTGGATGTAATTAATACAAACATTATGTTTTACTTAGTGAGTTGAGTTACCTCCCTTAACCAAGGAGGATAACAGCATATTAAGCATTGACATAATTGGATTTTAGAGATAGCTTCCCCTCAAGAGTGTGATTCTCCTGTGTCAAATACCAAAGTAATCAAATCTCTTTGTTAAAATCTTCTTTTATATTAACACACCAACCCCATCCTCATTATTTTAAGTTCACGTCTGTTGCAGACATTTTCAAAACAGAAGCTGAAGGTTTTGGCATCCAATTAAGGTGCATCATTTCCATTTCAGTGCGCAAGGATCTCTGGCTGCTAGCCACTAATGATTTTGTTGTTTTGTGCTGGGTTGGTGTGTGTGTGTGGAACCACAGACGTCTTGCACCTCAGTTTTCTTCACACAGTTGCTGTTCGGTAAGATATCTCCCTGAAGGGGGACAATATTTCTTATTGAAAGAGCTGGGGACATAACTCTGGCTGTAGCAGGCTTCGAGTAAATACCAAAACACGCCGCACTCTCTGAATGGGGACTGAAACAATGGAGTGTATGAGTTTGCCCATGAGGTCCTGGTCATAAGCCAATTAAAGGTTTTAGGCTCTGTTGCTTCTCTGGCACGATGAAGCAAGGTAAGGAAACAGAGATACTGCAGCTCCACTGCACCATTCTGCTGTAATAGGTGTGTGTGTGGCTGTGTATGTGTAGAAGGGTACACTTTTAATGTCTAAAAGGAAAGAGAAACATAAAAACTGAGCACTTATCAAGTTCGCTTGAATGAGATCAAAGGAGTGAGGTTTGTGAAAGAAAAGGAAGGATCTAGTGAGAGGAAGCTGTCAAAAGACGCAGAAAGGAGAGAGATTGATTGATGGAGGAAAGAAACCGGAGTGAGATGTAGGAATGGGCGTGTCCATCCATTTTGTCATTAGGTCTTATTGGTGTTTCTCTCAGGGTTCCTTCCTCCCTCTGTGATGCTGCATTAGCCCTCACTGCTCCTTCTACTGCCACTCTTTTTCTTCCTCTTTCTCTGGCTTTGCCAACCCCCTCCCTCCTCCTCCATCCTTCTTCTCCTCACACATACACACACGTCCACACCGGGGATGCCTGGATCAGTGGAAGCCCTGATCACTGTCTGACAGAGTCTCTGGTCTGCTGAGAGCTTAAGAGATCTGGCTAAACCCAGTTGAAATACAGAAACTTTTGGGGAATCAGTGATAAAATGAATCCACCCTTTTTGGATAGATCGACTTTGGAGGAAAAGCTACAGCTTTTGGACTTTATGGCCACGGTGCTGAAGACAGGAGGGCTCCCAGCTCATAGAAAATCAGGGGTATGATGGCAGCCTAAGGTATCTCCTAATGCAACTGCAGAAACTTCGAAATATGAATCTTATATGTATCTTTTATATCTCTGAACAGACTGAAACTGAATGCATGGAGCTTATTTTTTTACTAAAATAACTTTTTTAGCATATGAATTAAACGTTACAGGCTGTTTTAAATGCACATGAAAGTTCCTGAATACAGTGTATTTTTTACACTCATTAACAGAGCATCGACGAGGAATTTTGATATGATTTAAAAGATAAAATTTCCTACTGAGACTGGCAGACTGCTGCAGCAATCACTCAAACATTTGGCAATGGAGTCACGAAGGACCCGGGGCTACATAGGAGGCCATGACCTGAAGGGTCAGGGGGTTGGCTTTGGCTTCCAGCCTCCTGGACTCCCAGCCAGCTCCATCATTACTGCAGTCCAGCAGCAGGACTACTCAGCTAGCGTTTGGCTTCGCAGGAGAGAAAAACTGGAACATGTAAGTTCTGATTGCTGGAGAAAGTGTTTGAGAAAAATGTGGAGCAAGACATACTGGGACATGCAGGGGGCTGAATACAAAGGAGGGAGGTTGTTTGGGTGTGTAGACACACCAACCACTGCTAGATCATGGATTTTTTATAAGCTGAAGTTGGGAATATAAATTGTCATACAAATATTAGTCTGTCAGCGTTTCGTAAGGTTAACAATTGTCTCTTTTTGGGGTTTAGAACTAATAAGTTGTGCTATGAAAGTTTTATTGCTGAGATATGGTCATGTTTGAAATGTAAGGCAAGGTAGGCTTATTTAAATAGGACAATTCAGCACAATTCAGCACAAAGACAATTCAACATTTTACATAAGTTAAACAATAAAATAGAAGGAAAATAAAATCAGAATAAAGGCAAGTTAAATTAAAACATAATTAAAACTAATAAAACCAGTAGATTACAACTTAATTAGTGAACAAATTTTGCAGGAATTTGGTTCCAGATAAGTGGAGCAAAGGAACTAGATGCTGCTTTTCTGTGTTTGGTTCTGGTTCTGGGTGGACAGAGTAGCTGGAACTAGAAGACCTGAGCGGTCTGGGAGGTTTATCCACTGGCAACAAATCTCTAAATATTGAGGTGCTGATTTATAGACTAACATAAGGTCTTTAAAGTCTATTTGCTGAGCAACAGAGAGCCAGTGGAAGGACTTCAGAGGAATGTAGAATTAAATGCATTAAAATGTATTAATTTGGTGTTTTGAAGGAGCAGGGACATAATATGAGGGTGCTTTTATTCACTTGGGGATGGGACAAGTAAGGGAAATCTTGAATAAAAAACATTTGGGGCCTGCAGGAATAAACTAAGACAGATATAGGCACCGATCTTCCAGCTGCAATATAAATGTGTAGATGTAAACCTGTTCATTTGTTAAACTGAACCAGTTAGTCTTAACCTTAATCTAATAAAGTGTCTACAGGAGGAGTGAAAAAATGGTCTTCAGTCCTCTCATCAAATGTAACTAAGTTTGGATTATTTTGTGAGGAAGAATTGAGTTTTTCTGGCACTGGAAGAAAAGCTTCCCCAACCAATCATTCTACCTCTACCATGTATTACAGTAGGAATGGTTTATTCATGGTGAAGTGCCGTGATAGTTTTCTGCCATAAAGCATTTTGCAAAATATTTTGGTGGAGTGGTTGACAATGTCAGTAGATTCTCCCACCTGACGTGCTAATCTTTGCAGCTCCTCCAAAGTCCCGATGGGCCATTTCACTGCCACTCTGATACATTGAACAATCTGCTTTACTTTATTTTCGGATAGTGATTGAAGCATAGTCCTTATGATTTCAACGCTTAGGATGTTATTTTATGTCCTAATCAGTTTTAAACCTATCCCCATATTTCTTTCCATCTGTCTTTTGTTTCTCTTTATGAGGCTGATTGTTCACTAATGTTGGTAAATATTTGAGGTCTTCACAAAAAAACCTGCTCTATACCAAGATACATAGATTTGAGCTCTAGGAGGCTTCACAAGGCAAATGGTTGCATTTGATTTAAGACAGAATACAGTACAACATATTACCTCACAACAAAAAGCAAGGGGAACAGTCTGAAGTGAGATACAACTACAGTACATGTTTTTTAAAATGGCACATTCATATTAAATGAAACATGTGATTGAGTAGAGTGCTTTGAAAGTGATTTTGGCAAACCATCCAAATGCCAAACCGTCCTGGGTCACCAGTCCTGTTCATAACCTGGCATCCGAGCAGGTAATCGGGCAGGAAAGGGTCTGCTCTGGGGACCGGCAGATTTCATCTGCTTTTTGCAGATGACATGGTTCTGCTGGCTCTGACATGGCTTCTTCCTGACGATTGTGAAGCAACTGGAATAAGAATCAGCTCCTCCAAGTCCAAGGCCATGTCTTGACCCGAAAAGGTGGCTTGTACCTTTTGGGTCGGGGGAGAGGAGAAGTTCAGATGTATTGGAGTCATGGTATGAGTGAGGGAGGAATGACACAGGAGATCAATGGGTGGATTGGTGCGGCTGATGCTATGATGCTATATACGTTGGACATAGGGGGTTCGGACATCTTTTTCAGATGTCCCCTGGATGCGTCCCTCAGGAGGTGTTCCAGGCATTTCCTAAGAGGAGGAGAACAAGAGGACGACCCAGGACATGCTGGAGGGACTATGTCTCTCTGCTGGCTTGTCAGAGTC
>JAUZNJ010032569.1:0-13612 GCA_034780135.1 Jordanella pulchra | reverse complement strand
AATTAATTATTTAAAAATCATACATTGTATTTTTCTGAATTTTTGTTTTAGATTCCATCACTCACAGTTGAAGAGTAGCTATGACTAAAAATTAGTCTTCTACATGCTTTGCAAGTGAGAAAACCTGAAAAATCAACAGTGTATCAAATACTTGTTCTCCCCACTGTATTCCTGATCTAAACCTTCGCATTGTCACTGTGGATGTTAAGGGTAGTCTTTCCTGCCGTAAAGTTAATCCCAGTCTTTAACATAAGAATGTCTAAAATGAAGCCTACAATCCATTTATTGAAGGACGTTGTGTCTGATATTTTGCCCCCCTTCAAATAGCTTTTCTGTTTCATGGATGGATGTTGGGGTTCTTGCATTTTTAGCAGCAGACTGCTTCCCACTGTTATTGTGTCTATTAATTCGTTTGCCTAAATTAAACTAAAAACTTACCTCACTCCTCTGTTTTCCATGTGAGAAGTATCGTGGTTGTCGTTATTTTTGTGTTTAAATTTAACACCTGATTTTTTTCTCTATAGTCCCCTAATTTGTGATCATTTAGAATCAAAGGATGGTGCAAGATAATCCAAACCTGTCACATAAAAAAAAATCCCAGATTCTGAGAAGAAATTTTCTATTTTTTTATTAAAACCATACAAACATTTGTTGTCAGTTATAAAAGAGTGAAGCGGCTTTTCTGGCGGTGTGGCGCTCTAAGCCAGATCTGTGGGTGAGGGGCTGGGAGTCCTTGATTTCAAAGTTCTTTATTGGTCCCAGGATACTCCACATTTCGTTTTTCTAAATCTACAGAAGGAGTATTTTATTTACATATATATATATTTATTTATTTATATAAAAAGCACAGTAAATGTGAAAACTCGGAAAATAAAAGAAAAAGTACAATGTATGCTGCAAATCTTTACTTTTCTGATATTCAGACTTTTCTTATATAAATGTTCTCTTTTATTTCCTTTCAGGTTTCAAAGTTTCACCTTTTTTTATCAGTATCCACAATGGAAGATTGGCAGTGATCTCTCTCATTTAAGGCACATACCTCAGTCATTTCCTTTTGTCAAAGGAAAAGATCTCTACTTCTTTGAAATAAGAAAAAAAAAATACTCATCCAAATGCACAGCTACAAAAAAAAATGACAAAAGTACCAAGGACAACAACAAAAGCAATTTTGTACCTCTTTGTTCCAATGCCGAAAAAAAAAGGTAAACACAAATATCAGTGCGCAGAAGACTGCAAGGCAAAACTAACACTGTTGGACAAAGTCACTGCAATACTTGATGGCAGTACACAATAGGGGTGTAACAGTACACATATGTTCTACAGGCACGCTATAGTATATAAAGAAATGCAAAATGTTGATTACTCTAAGTTGGCCAGCATTTTTGCAGGTGCTAAGCAATGTTTTCTTTTCCAGTTTTGGCTAAAGCTCCCCCTTTAGGCCATATTGCAAGCAACAAAACACTTATCTATATCTTTTTCAAAATGAAAATAATTAATCTAAACACAATATAGTTATTTGGTTAATTTGAAAACTTCTGGTGTCCTAAATAAAGCCTTTTTAGAAGAGGCATCAGCTGGGTGGTTATCCTTAACAACTTCGGTTACAGATGATTAAGACCTCTTTTCCAGTGTTTAGTCTGGGTTCTCTCCAATAGCTCTGCTATTACTGTATCTAACTGTATGTGCACTCTCTCGTTATTTTTGTGATGAAAACTGGCTCAGAGCCCATCTACTTTACTGTTTTTAAAAAACAGAGTCACCTATCGGACTAGTTTCTTTAGTTTGTCTGCTTTTGTCATCTTGAACCCCCAGTCAGCCTGGGCAGGAAGCTGCTTGCACTGAGCCTGGTTCTGGTGGAAGTTTCTTCCTGATAAAAAGGGTTTATTTCTTCTCCACCTTATGCATGCTCTGTGTGAGGGATTGCTGCAGAGTCAACAGCTCAATTAATTCAGCTGGGTTTCTTTAGATAGAACATTTTGAACCAGTCTGTCTGTATGATTTGATTGGAGTGTCTTTAAAAAGTGCTCTAAGATAACACATCCAGTGAATTGGGGCTATATATAGAAAACTGTATTGAAATTATGTGTTATGTGCAGTGAAAGCATGCTTTAGAGTGGTGATGGCCTGTGACTGATGTTTTTGTCAAATCATTACATTTACCTGCCAGTAATGTCTGTACCATGGCAGTTCGAAAACAAATGTGTGTAGCATTACACCCCTAGTAGTACACGTTCTACATTTTAAGAGCTTTTGAGAAAATAATATGCACATATTCCTATAAAAAAACGCATCATGTTACAGCACTTCTATGCTGAAGACCTTTTCATGAGTTAAGACATTTCAAAACCACAGAACTATTCATGTCGATTCTTGTAAGCACAAGCGAAGCACCAAGATTTATAGGACAGAGGAGCGTCCATTAACACATCAGTTCTGAAGAGCTGTAAAATCCAACATTAAAAATTGAAACACAAACAGAATACAAAAACACAGCTACAAACACTTGAGTACCTTACAAGACTAACTAAAATCAAGCCATTAAGATATCAAGTAGAAGACAATCTACAGCGGATGAAGACTTGGATGTGTAGTCCCTTCTTTCGGACAAAAATACCACTTGGTAAAACTTGGTCAAAGCACTGAAACATTTTACATGTTTACAAAAGCAACACAAAACAATGCGAATATACCACAAATTAATAAAGTTGTCCTAAGGGCCTGTTAAATTGACAGTCCATGTCTCAGTCGTAGTGTGTACCTGTGATGTTAGTAAGGTTGGCACATGGGTCTAGTCTTTCAAGTCCTATTGACAGTGTTCAAGGTTTGACTGGAGTTACATGCACTTTCCACAATTAGATAAAACAGTGACAATACACAATACTGATTTAAGGAAGACGAGCTTTGTCTCGCCAACACGTACAAAGAGAAGGGCTTTTAAAAATTGCCTTGATTCCAGAAAAGGAATATAACCTTTTATCTATACATATTCATGGGACATCCCTGTTCTGTTTGGGTTTTTCCTAAAACAAAACAGCCTGGCAACTGCAGCTTCTTATAAAGTTCTCTTAATTGCCACTTTGTGAGTCCTAATCTTCACATACACCAATTATTTTCTCTTACTGTGTTCATTTTTTTAACCCTTAGGGAGGAGAAAGCGGAGAGAAGGAGCAACTATTGCATTATAGACAAGAACTTGCTTTCCTCTGCGAGGGTGGTGAGGAGTGAACTCATTTCTCCAATGGCCATGTTGCTGAGGCCAGGGGCAACACTGTTGAAGGTGGTGGATCCTTGGGGAGTTGTGAGGCGTGACGAGGTCCTTGACAATCCCTGGAACATAGAGGGGCTCAATACTTCAGAGACAAGACTACCCTGATCATAACCGTCCTCCAGCATGGTGCCAAAGTCTAGATTTACCCCTTCATCTAATACGTCAGGCACTTGGCCATCAACAGTGCTTGTTACCAAGTCAGTACCAGGGGAAGGAAGGGTGTTGGTGTTCCTGTTGCCTAATCCCTCAGATAAAACCATTGACTCTAGCAAACTCTGCTCTTCCAGTACAGGGAAGGAGGAAGACTTGCAGTCTCCTGGGCCATAAGAAAGACAATCTGACAGAGTCTGCCCCATGTTTCCATGGTCAAGGTTCTCCAGTTTCAGCCCTGATACTTCGCACACGAGAGAAAACGGGTCTCCGTTTTTCTGTACCTGTTGGGGTTGATTCAGGTTTGGGAGAATTTCAGTCGAGCTTTGTGGATTGAAGAACTGCTGGGTTTTGGCCAAGTTTTTGTAATTGTTGATTTGTGGGTATGGCGCATGTACTAGGTGGTTGTGATCAGGAACGGTTCCCTGGGACAGGTTAGGTAGACTGTCCATGGAGGCGCGGGTAAGCATGAGGTTGTTTCCAACCTGCCACATGTTTCTGCTGTTGTTCTGTTGCAAATGGCTCAAAGGTTTCAAAGGTCCATTGGTCATCTGCTGTTTAAGACCTTGAGGAAGACCTCCGTTGACACCCTGTGAGATGTTTGACATCCTAGTACCTCTCATTTCCATGCAAGAGTTAGCCAATGTCTCCAGCTTCACCCCGCTGTTAACGCAGCTAGAACTTTGAGACTGGTTAGTTAGTGGACAACTGCTGTGGAAATCCACAGACATTTGCTGGGGCACCGACGTGTTTCGTAACCTGCCAGTTGATGCAGTTAGAGGTTCAGGCCATCTCTCGCACTGCAAATTGTGGCTTTGAAGCCTTTGAGGAGATCTGTCAGCACTCCCTGAGCTTACTTCATTCCACTGGATGGGGAGTTTACTCGGACTCTTCCTATCAAGTATCTGCTGCGGCTGAAGATGGTGAGAGCCAGGGAAGTTGCCGTTTACCCCTGCTTCCACAACTGGATAGGAGCTGTTCCTTTCGCTAGAGTTTATTTGCCCCTCATTTTGAATGTTAGATCCACCATCCATCTGATCCTGGGAGTGTAGATACTGCACCAAGTCATCAGGTAAAATATCTTCATCCCCAAGAAATAAGCCAACATCTCCTTCATCTTCCATTGCCAAGGCTTCCAAGGCTACATTTTCTGCAATGCTAACAGTGTTTGTTGAGTGCTGCAGGCCTCTCTGCAAGTTTCCCTCTGAACGTGTGTAATTCTGAAGGCTAAAACTGCGATATTCAGCTGAAGGATTATGAGCCAAAGGGGGAAGAGGATGGAGATTATTAAGGCTGTTGAAACGTTGCACTGGAGGCAGACTACAAGTTTCAGGTGCCTGTGTCCGCACTGGGTCACTGGCCCTTCGGTTACCATTCAGAGTTCCCTCACCAGGATAGAGGACCCTCCTTCTGTAGCCTGTATGTCCCATAAGCCCATTGTTGAGCTCACCATTGGCTTCACCACAGCGAGGTGGCCTTACTAAAAGTGGAAGGCTATGATTGCTGCCACCCTCCTCCATCATGGCCATACGGGTCTTCAGACTCATACGTTCCATGTTGGGTAAAGGCGTGGGGGGTGGGCCGCCAGTAGCTGCTGCGTACTTGGCCTTAAGGTGGTAATGCTGTGCAGGGGTTAAATTGAGCATCCCTCTTGACCCACCTCCTCCTCCTCCTCCATAACCAATTCCTCCTCCCCCTCCACAACTTCCACCTGAGAGAGCCCCAACACTCCCTCCTGCCACTCCACCTCCATACTGGCTAGCTTCACTGGATCGACGGGAGGCGTCTGTCGAAATGGGGTCGTAAGAGTCGGTGGAGCTGAGGTTGTGAAGGCGGCGGTGATGGTGGCCCGGCACTGCGCCATCACCCTGTGAAGCCTGGCTGGAGCGCCGGCTGGAGAAGCAGGGAGAGATGCCTGAGGAGCGCCGACTGCTACTCAGATAGGCTGAACTGGCGGCACTCCCACTGCTGTCACGTCGATCTCTGAGCAAGTTGAGCACGGTTAGCTCTGTGCTGGCTAACTCTGGGTGAGCAGGTGGCTGAGGAGCAGGCACCCCCCACTGCCTGCCCAAGCACGATCCTGAGAAGAGTGGAGGGAGAAAGTTAGGACGGCTACAGAGAAACCAAGGAAAATGAAGTGTGGTGAATGAAATATTACAGCTGGATTAGAGAGACAAAGCCAAGAAATCTTATGAGTGTGGAGATCTCTCAAACAGATGTTACCATGGACAACTAGCAACAATTGGCCATGAAACACCACATTACATGGTGTTCCCTCTGATATGATGTACAGCTTGATACTATTTTGCAGTGGAACGGAACATTTTTTCAACATTTGTTTTGCCTTAACCCTTCAGCCAGAGGCAGCAAGATGAGAATCAAAATATTTCTGCTATGTAAATTATGTCTACAGGTGCTCTGAAGTGATCTTATGAATACAAGATGCGATGCCTGTGGAAATTTACCAGAAGTTTTACAAAGTTAAACTCACCCTTCCCCAGGATGTTTGGCATTGCTGAACTTTTAGGGGGCGGTGTGGGAGACAGGGACCCAAGCCTGGGCAGCGCTCCATTCACCTGCTTCAGCCTCTCCATCTTCATGTGCTCCATCCAGCGCAGGGGCCGGCCAATGCTTCGCCTTGCCTGCAGGGTCAGCATGGCTGCGGTGGCAGTGGACACCGTGGAATCCATAATGGGGACTGGTTCCCCCTCGCACTCTTCCTCCACCTCCTCTTCGTTTTCCTCTTCCTCCTCGTCCTCCTCCAGCCCCTCCCCTGGCGAGCGTCTAGCGCTCACAGCAAGCTGGACTCCACTGCTGGGATAGGTGCTGACTGGGGACTGGTCACTGCTGCATGTAGACTGACCGCCAGGGCTTGGCTGAGACGTCTAATGGACACAGACAAACAGGAAGCAGAGGCATAATTAAAACGTTCCTTGAAGTCACATTAAGAAATTTATAGCATGGTACGACAGAGACACAATGCAGTGCTTTAAAAGATGAAGTCCAGATAATATTCAGGTTTGCAGTGCTGGACACTGAATGCCTGAGCACCCTCTAACGGTGACATAGAGATGCATCACTGAGAATTTGGAGGTTTTTGTCTTTGCTTTTGGTGATAATAATATGATAATTGGTAACTATCCATTTTAGGAGCAAAGGTGACATCCCACCATGGGTGAGGCAGCAATTGTAAAACCGAATTTTACTGTTTTATATAAAACATGACTTTTTTTTAAAAATTGTGATTGGCATATTACATTGTCAATTATGTCAACAAATACAGCATTTTCAATTACATATGTAACTTAAATCACTTTTTTCTAAATTCATTCTCTTTTTCTCTCTTTCATAGGTTGAATTAATGTAGTTCAAACAGCTTCATTTGCTCTTGGTTTTCATGTTTCTTTGCTTCCTACAGATTTCATATCAAACATACTGATGATAGCTAGAACGTCAAGTTCTTTTCAATCAATAACAGCATCCACCACAAAGAATGTTCAAACTGGAATTAATGTTTATGTAGTTACATTAACAACAACTAACACATTTTCTTTCTTTTAGTTGTCCATTAATCAAACTAAACATCTGCTCAGTCAACTTTGCGGTACATCTGTAAGTATGAATTGCATCTCTCCCTACAGACATAGGCACTGCTCACACAAAAACATGCTCATGACAAATTTACCAAAGATGTATACAAAAACGGAATTTTTGGAAAAAATGACTGTGGTGAACTGGAGATGCACAACCAAGATTGGAAACAGAGTTAGGATGTTTAGGGTGACATCACCGCCTGATTATAAAATGATAAGCAAGCTCTATCACGGCGAAATGGGATGAAGGGCTAACAGATGTAGGGTCAAACCTATCTCACCTGATTACCCACTGTCCTTAGAAAGGAATGAGAGGAAATGCCGAAGCATTGGATAGAGGAAGAGATGTACTCATTAGAATCATTAGAAGGTGTCAGTGAGAAAACCCTTCATTCAAATACTTTCAAGGCATAAAAACACATAAGCAAATGATTGAAAGAAACTTAGAAAGTGTCATAACAAAAAAAGATTAAAACAAAAAAAATGAAGTCTCACCATTGGCTTTTCTGTCTTGATTGATTTCACCTGCAGACATTCATCTTGTTTTGAGGTAGCGTGGTTGTACTCCCTTTGGTCCGTGTATCCACCCAGGGGGAGCTGCCCGGGCGACCTACCCTGACTGTTACCCCCTGAGTCCCGCAGCTGAGGTGGTGGACGTGGGTAATCTCCCCGCTGTTTCTTGGTGACGTGGGCCTCTGGCCCATGTACTGTCTTTACATGCTTTCGTAGGGAGCTGGGATCTGTGTAGCGTTTGGTGCAGCCTGGGATTTTGCAGACGTAAGGTTTCTGAAGGGGAACAGACAGAAGAACTGAATTTAAATGGACTTATTTGTCATGTATAGATAAAATGAATATAAAAATTTAAAATGAATGGATGGATAGATGGGTGGATGGATGGACCTCTTAGTACCTCATTGGAGTGCGTGCGGTTCTGATGCTTGGCACGATCAGATGCGTTGGAAAAAGCCTTGTTACAGCCTTCATGTTCACACACATATGGTTTTTCACCAGTATGGGAACGCAAGTGAGTTTTCAGGTTTTCCAGGCGTGAGTAGGCCTTGGTGCAGCCTTCAAACTGAATATGGATTAGATTAATCACATGTTTTCCTTTGTATGAAATTACATCAGTTATCTTATTTAATACAAAATCATCTGCAAATACAGTTATTTTGACATTCATTAGCATCCTTACTGTGCACTTGTGAGGTTTTTCCCCAGTATGTCTGCGCATGTGGACCACCAGCATGTACTGCGCCTTGAAGGGCTTCTGCTCTCTAGAACATTCTTCCCACCGACACACAAACTCCTTTTTTTCACCATGGATATGGTCGTTGTTGATGTGCTAAAATAAAAACAAAACAAAACAAAAAATCTATCATAAAAATATATATACACACACACACACACACATATATATATATGGATTACTTCCATTTTGATTTTTCTGAAATTTTATTTCCCTTCCAGGATTATTATTTTTAATTTATACCGCTGGAAAGTAAACAAAGGCTTCTGAAAATCTGCGTCCAACTTAAAAAGAGGGATTTTCAAAGCAACCCTGTCACTTCATATGACTTTGGGCCCTTGTCACATTGTGTCAAGGGATGACATTTGTGCTGTCGTTGCAACTTCTGAACTGTGGCACAAGAAAGGAAGCACAAAAAATGTCAGAGGAGAGAGAGAGAAGTCAAAAATTTAGTCAAGTCCAGCAAAGCATTGACATTTCCTCCATTTTTCCCTTCTCCTTACTGCCTTATAACACCAGGAAAGCGGCGAATGTTAGAGGAATGTGGGGAGGTGAAGTAGGGAAGGGAAAACTATGGCCCTCTGGGAATAAGGTCAACATCAGACCCTCTTAAAGAGACAACATAAAGGTGGCCTCTGAAGTGCCTTTTCTGGGGGCAATTGTAACCTAAAGAGACACAATATCCTGACTAAAGGAAACTGTGGTTATTATGACATTCCTGAGAAGCAGGAAAAAAGGCTGTTTTAACCCCCAGGTTGGATACAAGTAAACTAACATTAAGTCTAAAAGCTTAGGATTTTTGTGCTTTGTGCAAACTATGATTCACAAAACTAATAAAAAAAGAAGAAGCAAAGAAAATAAAGGTTAAGCCTAAGGAAATGGTTTGATTATATCACTTTTTGTCTCTCCCAGTGTTGCTCCCACTGGCCATCTTTAACCTTCTGTGCAATCATCCAGCAGAAGCCAAATGGGTTTAACTTTACAGTAAAGGGAGACAAATGAGTCAGAAGTAAAATTAGCACTAAAACAGAGAGCCTTGTAATGATAAACATACCCTTTGACATTTTTGTATTTTGTCATGTTGCAACCAGAACTTAAGAAAACATTTTTTCTCTAACAGATAAGCTGTATTTACACTGACATTAAAGTATACATAGAAGGCCTATATTTTAAATTGTTTCCTTTAATTTCTAATATGTTTACTTTAATTGGTTGCAACAGGTTTGGATTAAGGATATCTAATGGATGGTAATTTCAGGGGTCCAAATTAATGCCACATTTTGGAATTACTATGGTAAAAGCATAAAAAGAATAAAGAAATATTCTCTATCCTGATATTGTCTTTCATTTGCATCATAAACAGACCCTGTAATTCCCGCTTGCCATTTCAGTCATTTTAAAATGACCAAACCAGGCTAAATGGAAGGAAAGCTGGAAGAACGGGGTGATTAGAGAAGGCATTGGTTTTTCAGTAAATCAATCTTCTTCCCATGTTGGCGAGAGCTTTAAAAAAAACCTTCTCTCTTTTTCTTCTTCCACGTGAGGGAATCCCGGTGGCAAGCGATCAGTCTGCTGTGACCTGTGTTCGATATCCCGGCACCAAGAGCGATGGGAGAGCGCCGTAGAGTTGGATCATGCGCTGGCAGTTGGCACACTTACACACATTTACCGTTTGTACAGATGAAGGAGGTCGTTGACGGGCGTGATGCATTATGCTCTGAGCTGACAGAGAGGGGGACAGCCAACGCTGTAGGGGGGGTTGGGTGGTGGGGACAGGACTGCAGAGAAACCTAATGGCATGATCTAATGGCAATTCTTATTGAATCAATAATCTCCATGCTGAGCAGACAGGTCCCGCTGGTCGGCTAAATCGACAAACAGGTGCTGATAGCTGTGGCGCGGCTGGTTATTCATCTTCTCCCTGCCAGCTTATCAGCCAACAACTGTAGAAACGCCACCAAGATGGATTTAGGAGGGAGCTGCACAGTGGGCAACAGCAATGCATGGGACACGGACACAGGGGAGGCAGACACCAGGTGTGACGTATGAACAGTGTACTCCCACACATGCACAGGTGCAGACACAATTCCTTTGGGTGAGCCTCCTGTGGTTAGCCAACATACAGAACAAACTTTAGCACTAGCATCAAAATGGCAAAAAGGCCTTTTTATGTATTTTTTATTGTCACTCTGCTCAATAAAGAGGGCTGAATATACTCAGAAGCCTTGACATTTTACATTAAAATTCAAAAAAGTAAAGATTTAAGATTTTCAAAAGAAAGGGCGGTCTCTTGGACCAACAACACTTTGTAAGACCTAGACTTAAAAGAAAGCTATTATTTTAGATCAAAGTCAATGTTTAATGTTTTACACGTGCTACATTTTAATGAAAGTTACTTAGTATAGTTTTTATGAAGGACAGTATCAATGCACAATAAATATTGTATACTGAGCAGAAAGATAATTTAATTAATCTCAAACTTAGCTACTAATTTGGTCAAACTTTATACAATGTTGCTTTAAATTTGTATTTACAAACAAAGTTATTACCAAATAAAAGAGATTGCAAATGACCAAAATGACTAAAAGTGATGTTAAACGTCAATATCTCAGTGCTCCCCCAACAGAAAAATGGCTTCTAGAAAACCTCCCGTCCAGTTTCCTAAACTGAACTTTCCAAGCTTGACCATGACCTGGATGACTGAGACACTTCACAGATAAAATGTTAAACAGGTTCTCAACAAAACAAAAAAAAAACCTTGAAGATAATAAGGTATAATATAAGCCTTTCTCTCTGAGAACATGGTGTCTTTTTAAAGTCTATACATCTAAAACTGGTGACTAAAAATTGCGACCTGGTGTGGATGGAGCAGTGAAGTTAATTTTGATATTAGCATGTTTTTCATTTTGGGTTGTATTTTCCCCCGATTCCAAGCACCAGAGATGGTTAAACTAAAATATTTTTTTTTTATTTATTTATTTATTTTTTATCCTGGAAATATATGTTGGAAACCCTGAACACGTTAACACAGAGCTACAAACTTTAATAAAAGTCCCTTAGACATATTAACTATTTTTTTATATCAGACACATGTGGTACCAAACAGGAAGTCAGCCATTTTTAATTGAAGATTAACCTAATTCAAACGTTATAGGTTTTTTCTTCTTCGCAGTTCTTCGGCGCCATACAGGAAGGTTGCGTAACTCAAAGAGGCATTGCCAGTCCAACTCAGGAACTACTTTGGTGCTAAATGAACAGACCCTTAGTGAACATCGTTCTCAAAGCTACTAACCACCAAAGTGCATGGTCCATTCACCACTGCTTGCAACTTTAACAATTTGAGGTATAGCTTTATGTATCGCAGAGTCTCAACACTTGATATTGGAATACACAAAATCATATAATTTTTCTTCCTGCTATTTCACACCATTTGTTCACTTCAATCTTCATTTCCACGTTTCCTTATCAAACCCTCTTTGGGACGCTGCCGTCATGCATTAGAATGCAAGCTTGCATGTAAACGAGGCTCTGTTTACAAGGCAATTTCACAAAGCGATGGGACCCGTAACACCGTTTAGCTTTATCAAACATTGCCTAATAAATCATATGCTCTTTTGTGATGTCAGTAGCTGAAATGCTTTGTGTAAAGAGAGGTGGAGAGAGAGAGAAAAAAAGAGGCAAAAGCACAAAAAGGGAAAAGATGGAAAGCAATGAGAAGGAGGGGAGGGAGAAATGAGAGTGGGAATTGAGAGTGGGTTAGTAAGAGAAGGAGGGAGGATGAGAGAAAGCGAATGAGAACCAGGGGGCAGGGAGCCGAAATTGGCATGTGTAATTCAGCAGTCTTTTCATCTCTGAGTAAGATACTCTAGACAGATAAGGGCCTAATCCTTCTCGTGATCAAAAAAAGCTGCGTTTTACCAATTAAAAGCCTGTGCCAGCAGCCAGAGAGAAGGGCTGAAGGGTGGGGTGGGGGTGCTTTAAGACTGCTCCGGCATTTATCATTCTTTAACACAGGGGAGGCACACAACAGGAGTTTCAACAAGGCTGCATCCATGCAGCTACAACTGAGAACATTATAAAGCTGTCGGTAAACTGCGAGAACAGGTAAATATGGACTTTTAAGATCTTCTGATACCCTACTGATGATCTTTCATCTTTTAGATGGTCGACAAAATCAGAAGATCATCTAAAGTCTTTACTTATAATGCATCAATGTATATAATACATTCAGTTGGTTTGAAGCATTGATGACAGATGATCAGCATTTTGGCCAAGGACCAGCAGTAATATTTCCTCATACTGTGATGCATTCTTTTTAGAAATCACGGTTGCATTTCACTCTGATTGAGGATCAATCAGTGACAGCTTTGCAGGATTCATTTACTGTCTAGAAGTCACTGACTTCAGTGTGGGGGACCCCAGTCTAAATCAGGAAGGGATTATGGAGTCAGAACATTTTCCAAGCCCCTGCACAGGAGAGCAACAGAAAGGACATTTTCTTTCTAGATGGTGAAGGAACTCAACAATCAGAGTGGGGGCCTGTGAGTGAACTAGGAGCTTAAAAATGAGAAAAGTTAGATATATCTATGCTTTCAAGTCAGTTTTTAATAACACTGAAATAATCACTTAGGTTTGTTTAAAGTTGTTTTTTTAAGGATTTTAGAAGCAATTCTCACTAGAATTTGGAAGCGGACACATTGCTTCCTAAAATCACTAAAAGATTAACAGGAAAATAATAATATAAAATATTAACATAGTGTTGAGAAAGGCAATAATAGCATTTATGGGTTGGCCTCTAAATAGCCAAAAATAGGAATGAAGCCTACTTCAGGAGACATTAAAGAAGCCACCAGGCCTTATCTTTTAAAGTGCTCCATTTGAGGGGAAGGAGGGGAGGGGGGAGGAAAAAGAGAGAGAGAGAGAGAGGAGAGAGACACAGAGAGAGAGAAAGAAAGAGAGGGAGTTACACCCAAAAGTAGAAGGGGGCTGGAGAACGTCAAGCCTAAACCATGATTGAGAGGTAAAGTGAGCAGAAATATAATATATCAAATAAATATCGCAAATTTAAAATTGACACCCGCCTCGCTTTTGCTGACTGGATAAGGCTGATAAAGTGGGCCAAATTGCAAAGATCTGATGTTTATCTTATCGTTGGCACCGTGAGCGTTTAAACTGCCGTGATAAAGGAACGCCGGTGAAAAGCATGTTGGAGGGGCGTAGAAATACGCATCAAGAGCTCTACAGGAAGCACTTCTGAACAAGGTGGAAAGCAATGAGGGTGGTGTGAAGGCTTATTTCCAAAATGAGGCCAACCACAAAGAGGTGGGGATACACGCGCACACACACACATTTATA
>JAUZNJ010032568.1:0-13613 GCA_034780135.1 Jordanella pulchra | reverse complement strand
TGTGCTACTGCTTGGGTGGAAAGAAAACCAGCAGCCACACGGCCCTTTCTGGAACCACTTTGACACCTGTGCTCTAAGGCAATTTACATGGACTTCTAGAGCTGTGTGGTTAGTTGTGCAAAGATGGAAGGCGGACCATAATACAAACTTAAAACAGGCAACTGGACTTACACAACAGACTTTTACACAGGCATGGAAGTGGGAACAACTGGCTTGTGATTTATCTATAATCAGACTGCTGTTTGTGTGGTGCCAGATCAACAGTTAAATCCTATAGCTTTCAGAAATATCCTCTTTACACCAAGTCAAAACAATTACTGTTTCTCTGTGAGGGGACAAACTTCCAGCTTGAGCATCACCAGTTTAATTTCAGTGATGAAGCTGCTAATTTGTTTGATACACCAGAAGCCTCTGCCATCTCCTAAACGCCAGTGGGAGTGAATGATGAGCAGTCAGCAGAGGAAGTCTCAGCCAGCCATGCCACTAGGCTTCTATTTAGCCTGGATTGGGGTCTGTTGGCCAGATTTCTCTTCCTGTCTGGTGCTTGGCAGCACTTTACCCTCACATTAGTGGTAGGCGTTGATGAGTGCTGATATCACAATGAAGAAAGCTAGTGAGCTCATTAACTTGTTGAATGCACTATTGGTGAACAGGCTATATACAGTAAGTGAATCAACAGCCCTAATCCATGTCTTAAATGTCAGATGGCAAGGTTTTATGAATCAGTTGTTGTTTTACTTTGATTTTCTAAATGTTTTCTTTCATTAACTTTCTGTGCTTCGGTGGTTAGCTGTATCCCAATCCACAGCTGACCCTGCTGCATGTTTTAGAAGCAGTTGCTGCTGTGCCATGCATTTTTAATGTCGAGGGCCCCTGTAGCAGTGTATATCATCTTTTATTTTTTTTGTCTTTTCTTTGGGAGATTTATTGGAGGTGTTGTCAGTGCATAAAGAAGATTATGAAACTGAATTGTAAACAAATAAAATAAAAGAGGTTTATATAAATGAAATCTTAAAAGTAACTTTGAAGAGGTGGTTAGATTAGTTATTTAAATATAGATAGTTCCATACTCCTATATTGTGAAAAGCATTCCATACTGCTGAAGCTGTGTTGTTAAAGGTGAGTTGAGTTACTGGTTCAGATATGGGGATGACACAAGGGTCAAAATTAGGACCAAGGATATCAACACTTTCACAGACCACATCGACAGAGTGGACAGAAACATAAAGTTCACCCGGGAAGATGTGAAAGATGACAGCCTTGCATTCCCGGACTGTGCGGTTCACATCATGGAAGACGGACAACTCAACATAGAAGTCTACAGGAAACCCACACACACCGAGCAGTACCTCAGATTTTTTTTAAAAACCAACATGAAGAGGCCTGCTGAGAGGGAACAAAACAGAAGAAGAAACATCACCTTCACAGATAAGAAACATCATCATACCATATGTTGCTGGAGTCTCCAAAAACCTCTTGGGGGGTCTTTAACCAACACTGGATCCCCATGAACTTCAACAGTGTGATTAGATTTGCTAGCTATGTTTAAATAAATACAAACATAGTTTATCATAGGCTTTAGGTTGTGTTGTAATTTTAGCAGTTGAAGTTGTTGTGCACTGAATTTAAGAATAGACATTGATTTGTAAAAGTTAGGGTTATTCTAATATTTTCAATTAATCCTATAGATTGAAATGTTTTTATTTGGGAAAGCAGAGTGGAGTATCCTTAAATGAAAGTATCATCCACAATTAGTGACATCTCTTTTTACTATATACACCGAACTCTAATCACTTGGTATTTTATTTTATTTTTGAACTCTTGCCAGCATGTCAACGATCTCTGATGATGGAGAAAGCATGGGTCTCTGTATGGCCTTGTTTGTTCCAGCCGTAATTGTTTCCCTCTTTGTTGTTATTGCTGTGAGTTCAGATATGGGCAGCTATAGGTACATGGCTTATTTTTTGTATTCATTTCCTGATTATCATATGTGTTACTTTAACAGCATACTTTAATGTGTAGCACTATTTATCTTATACAAAGGGAAACAATAAGTTGTGTATTATTCTTGTATAATACACAACTTCATAATAAACTCCATACTCCATAATAAACCTTAAAGTATATGGTATGAAGTTCAAAACTTTATACCAACCATGATGCTTTTGTTGATCAATTAAACAGTGCAGCACTAAAAGGTGTTAGGCTCTTCATACAGTAGTTATTATTCGGCTGTTAGAAAACAGCTTAGACCATAATATATATAAAACAAATCGCAATTTCATCACAGTGTTGAAAAAAATATTGAATGTAAACTGTTGCAATTGCCATATGTACAATAGTCTTGCATATAAAGTTTCCAATTAATATATTTTAAAAGAAAAACTGTGTTTAAAAAATGTTAGTCTGATGATAGATTACATTCTAAATGATTAATATGGGTTATGGATTTAATTAGTCTGAAATCTGGTTGTTGTGGAAATGTTCTTAAGATTTAAGCTAATTCTTTAACCCTGGATTGCAAAGAATTGCACTTATTTGATGTTTGTGCTGTCTGTAACTGTGCTGCATGGCGAAAAGAAACCCCCAACAAGCAATCATGTCCCCATTGTAGATACCAATTGATGTACTCGATGAGATGAGTCTTTGTTGCTTGGAAAAGATTTGCAACAAAATTATTAAAACTATAAAATTGGCAAAGGGGTAAAACGACCATTACCCACAGAATTACTATCTGCTCTTGCTCTCTGCTGCAGCATCCTTTGACTCTTCACAACATAATGTCCTTTATTCTGGAACTATTTTGGGGCCTAGTCCTTGGATGTTTCACTCCTAGATGTAGTAGTATTTCTGCCGTTGCTTTCTATAAACTAACTTGGTAATTCCTTAAAAGCAAAAGAGAACAACAGAATGCTCTAAATAAAGTTTGATGTTCACAGAAACCTCATTAGGTGCACCTGTTGTTCTATTTTCAGAAACCAGCAAAAGTTTGGTGCTAATCCACAAAGGTCACATTATTGTTGGTCACGTGTACAAAAAGCACAAAATATCGGTGCCGCATTGCTTTTTGTTGAGCAGGTGTGTTCTGAATACCAGCACAACCGTGAGCCGGTTGCACAGCAGGAGTCCTGGATGAGTGATAGAATGAGAGGGAGGAGGAAGTAGGAAAAAAGAGGGATCAGACAGAGGTGATGCAGATAAAAATGACAGAGATGGTACTAGCAAGAGAAGCGGAGAGACGACAGACGGGATTAGCAGCGGAGCGAAGATGTGCTTTCCCTTTTTTATTTCTGATCTCTCCTCTCTCATTTTTTGCGTGTCACACACGGTAAGCACACTTTTGCTAAACACACTGTGATGCAACTGAATGTGCCTTGCCCTCCACGCCACACAGCACGTCTACAAATACCCACATTTACAAAACAGACAATCCTCTTAACTTATGTAATGGCTTTTGTGGCAATCTGAACTTCCTTTAGACCCTCCCAGAAGCCTGTATAAGATGAGTTATGCAATTATGTAGGGATCTGTTTATTTTTCATTGTGTCTTCTGTCTTCACCTGTCTGCTTTAATCTCTGGTATTATGTAAAAACACAACACATAACCTGTAATTCCAGTGTATGGACTTTAATACATATAGGACAATGCAGATCTTTGAATTGATTTTTAGGTAAGTCACATTTATGAATTTGAACTCTAATCAGGCAATATGCACAATCGTTTGTTTTATATACTGATTTACTGATTTCTACTGAATTCAAAAATCTATTTAGCACCTAAACAATAGTTTTTCTTAGCCCTCCATTTTTCTTTTAATTTTATTTTCTGATACTTTTTAATGAATCCTTACACTCTTAAGTCAATATCTTTGAAAACAATGTGACCTTAAAATTAATTAGGTATAAACATTTGCAGGGTTATGATCAGTTGTGTACAGATACATTCTTAAAGACATTGTCAAATTTAATCCTCAAAGATCCAAACTTGATTTTGTAGATTTGGTCCAAGGTGCTTTACAACTATTGATAAGTAGATTCTTTTTTACCAAATTCACTCGCAACCCCTAAAAGCTAGTAAAAACAAAAAAAAAACCGAAAACAAACTATGACTTGGCTACTTTTTGGCACTAGCCTGTTTTAGCCTTTCACAGTACAATGGCTTTATACATGTGATAAAATAAGATGAGGTAAGAGTTACAGATACCCAAAGACATAAAGCACAGCTACCTTTAATTAGTGCCTGCCTTCAGTAGAACTGGGTTAACTTCAACTCATTCTTTTTTTAATCCCTAATTTCTCTTACAAAACACAAGTATTTTTCCTCCTGTTTCATAAAATAAGGGCTTTAATTTGAATGTCTCCAATATTAACGTGTTGTGTTGGAGCGGCATCCTGCAATATCTGTAGATGTTTCAGATAACAGATGGTTTCGGGGAAAGCTAGGCCGCTGCTGACTAGGTTAACTTATTTAAAAAGAGAGTAGCAGTGACCAAGACAGATTCTCTTTTACTGCCTTTTCACTATGAACACCAGTGGAACTTTGTTGGAAACCACCATATTCTTTCGATCAAACTGATAAAAAACTAAATATTACAATAATACACGTTTAAGTGTATATGTCTGGTTCTGTTACTTGACCCAATCTTTTATCAGTGTGGATTTAATCCAGATCCAGACCAGTCCTGAATTTGGGAGAGAACAGTGTCTTTCCAATGTCTCTTTGCAAGTTTAAACACATGAGATGCTATGTCCATACTTATAGAAAATAGATGTCCTCTAACCTCAAATTTACACCATGTCTGGGATATGCTCCACTGCAAACTATGCAGCATGTATGCCCCCATTCTAATCCATGTATATTATATTATGCATATATATATTATACTACCTTTTGGTTGACTAGAATTAGTGATAATATCTGGATGCAAAACCAGTTTTAAAATTCCCCAAATTAGTTGTTTTAATTCGAGAACTGAGTTGCTCAAGTTTGCTGCGAGTTTGATTACAATTTTTTATTTGAAAAACTACTTTTTCTGAATATTAGGCTATATCGTCTGGTGTTGAATATTATGCACAATTTTCGTTTATCTTTTTATCTTTTTCATTCATTATTTATAATACATATGGATAGCAAGTTTTTCTTTGTTTTTTCTTTACATCACGATGAGTTGCTGAGTAATGCATCAAAAACTAAAATAATACTTCAGATGCTACCACAAGTCTCAGATGAGTTAAAAATGAGGTGACAATAATGATTTGCATGAGCAAAAAGAGAAAAGGAGAAAATGTAAGCCCTTTCTTCCCTCAGTCATTGTGGGAAATGTTAGATCTTTAGCAAACAAGTTAGATGAACTACAAGTCCTTGCAAGGATTTAGCCATAATATCAGGAATGGTATGTGTTTCACTAAAACTTATAATCGGCTACCAAAACACAAGGACAATGAACATGAGAGGACAATAAAACACTATTGGAATGCCTGTATTCCAGAAACCAAACGTGAGTGACACACTATTTTCCTAAACAACACCACCAGAATTTACAGCAGGGAAATAGGAATGTCAATCAAGCTGGAAAAAAAATGTGGCTGGATGTTGACTAAGAGAGGAAGGGTAATCAACACAGAGATGATTATCCTCCTAGAAGGGAGAATAGCAGATGTTGAAGAGGGCTGTAAGTACTACTGTATACTACAGGCAAATGGCAGCCATGAAGGTGCCACAAGGAAATTTCACAAACTCTGAGAAGTAATGCTTGCACATTCTTAATTGTAAGAAAAAGGTCAAGGTAGTCAGCAGCTATGCTTTGCCAGTAAACAGATACCTATAATAAGTTAAGTTAGTTAATAAGGGTAATAAGTTAGCCAAAGGAGGAAATTTAGACCATACATTTTAAAAACATGAAAGCTACTCATCATGCAAAGGTGATTCCATCGTGGACTCAGTATCTGCACGCTAAGGGCAAAGAACGAGACGAAGGCCTAGGCAGCATCAGTGCCCTCACTGATCTAAGCTCCAAGAATATATCAGGAAGATGGCATTGAGGATGGAGTGCTCAGAAAATGAAAAATTGAAAACATGGAACCAAAGAAACCATAATGGGAGGAAAAACACCTGCATTTGATGTACCACCGACAGCTGAAGTGCTGTGATGCATCGCATGGACCAGATATAATCAGATCCTAGAAATGGATAGAGAGGCCTGAACTGATGGATAACACAGAACCTCCCAGGATCTGCTTGTGTTGTCTGCTTTTCTTTGAAAGTGAACAGAGCTCATGCTTTCTACATTTTAATATTTGACCTTGCAGATGATGTCTCCAGGCCACACTTATTGCTGTTCAGCATTCAGTTCCTTCGTTTGTGGTCTTTCCTAATCTCTGATATTAAGGGATGCAGTGGAAACTTCACTGTACCAACCCATCTGCTTGGTTAGAACGTTTCTTTCCTCCAACATGGAATAATGGTGTGATTCCCATTAGAGTTGCAGAGTAAAATTTACTTTGGGTTTGATGTTTAATTGGTATGACATCCGTGTTTATCACTAGCTGTGATTGTACATTTGCTCATGCTCCAGAGAGCATCTCAGGGTGTTGCAACGGAGCTGAGGTGTCCAAGTATAAATTCATATTCTACAACAGTAATTTTTAAAATGTTTAAATGTATACGGCTCTTATAATTTAGCATATTAAGATATAACTATTGTAACTATTTGACTGTTTAGGTCATAAATGTGTAGCAATCTGATCCGAGGAGTGCAGCGTTTTGGTTTATTCTCAAAATTACACTTTAATTCTAAATAAAAAAATTAGGTTGAATCAGCAGATTAATGTTAAGCAAGTCATACTCTTTGTTATGATTTATCAGACGGACAAGGTATTGAAAATTCCATATGTTAATAGATAGCTGCTTTATTTTATGTGTGATCGTGCAAGGATGTCCGTGTTGGTACTCCTAAGTACATGATGATGGGGGGTTTAGATTGTCCACGACAAAGAGGGGCACTTTAGAACCATGGGTCCCTTTGCCAGTTCGAGATATACAGTAACTGATCCTCTGTGCAGCAAGAGATTTTTTTGTTTTTGAAAGGGGCTGATTGACAGGTTGTGTATTTACCTGTCACCATGAAAGCCACATCAATTTGTTGTGCTTAAATGGATTCTGGGAACTAATGTTGAGATTGAGGATTCTTATAAGTACCTGGGTGTTAACCTTGGCAATAAACTGGATTGGAGCAACAATATTTGTTTTTTTACAGGAAGCTTCAAAACAGACTCGACTTAAGGAAACTAAAATATTTAGGAGTAAAGCCGGTGTTCCTGGAGACCTTTTTTGACTTTGACATGGCATTAGACATCTTTTTTTGCCGTAGGAGCATTAGCTTTTTTTGCAGCTGAAAGGAATCAGTTAGATGCATTTATTAGAGAGGTCAAGTCTGTCTTAAAATCCCCTGGAGAGACAGTGTAGTTGGTAAGAGCCTGAAGGATTGCAGCAAAAATAACATCGCTGTTGAACAACCATCCATCCCATCCATGAAGCTGTTATGATGTGCTCACACAGAATGTGAAACATTTAAAACTTTTGTCAGTTTTGTCTGCTTTTACTCACCTTAAAATTTGCCTGGTCAACGAAAAATATTTGCAAGGTGGACAAAAGGCTCCCCTACATAATCAAGTCTGCTGGTTGATAGTTTCACCTCAGCATGGTAGACCGGTACTTTAGACTTACTTGCAGTGCTTTTTTTTCTTTTTTTACTTTTTAAACCTGGATGAAGTTTTGATTGATTGGAATGCTTGTATATTTAATTGGTCTATTTGCTTTGCCTATTCTTTGCCCGAGACAGACCACTTTGAGACAACAAAGATATTTCTAGTATAGTGTATTCTATTCAAGTAGTGCTTCTATGACATTTAAGATAAAAAGGGCTTTTAAATTATCTTTCATAAAAGTAATTTCATAACAGATATGCATACTTTCTGTAGTTAAGAATACCCATATCAGAGCCATAATAAAAATAGTAATGTAAAGACAAACATAGCCAGACGAGAACCTCTGTTTATCTTGTCACCATGCACAGTAATCAGGATGGGTGGACAAAGAAGAAAATAGAACATCCCCAAAGCTCTTTCTTTAGATGATAAATTTTTCAGACATAATGTACTAAAGTGATAATTATTTGATGTATTTAAAGGGTTTTTAGAATTTTTTTTTATGAAATGCCATAAACTAGAAAGGTTACTGAACTGTGCAAAGTCCTATGGTCTTCCTTCGGCTTCTATGTAAAATTTTGCCCAGGTTAAGGGTTATTGTTTTTTATAGCCAGTTTATAGTCCTAGCCAACTGTGTATTGATAAAATTTACAGAAAGTGTGGAAAAAAGAAAAATCATGAGCACCTTACTCCTTGCATTTCTGAAGCTGAATAATAGAATACACTGACCAAGGTGTTACTGATTGGTATGCTGTTTTTTTGCTTTCCTGGCGGGATGCAGGCACCTTAAAAGCAAGGCCTGGCCCTGCATTGGTTGGCACATCGAAGCAGATTAGAAGCCAGCACTGGCTGATCTCCCATGGATCTACCTTTGAAAAGATTTGTTTGATATCAGTGCCAAAGGGTGAGTCTATGTTTGTGGGAATATCTGTGTCAAGTAAGATGAGAGGGCACATAGAAAATGCAGGGCTATTTGATTGCTTTGTGACATATTTGCAGGAATATGGCTGCATTTGTTTGTAAAGTATTTTTAGCGTTGTATGTCATTTCCAAGTTCTTTTTAGTGCAGGCGCTGGCCAATTCAGTGTAAAAGAACAGGAAAATACAGTATGATCATTTAGATTAACAGAGGGATTTCATTTCAGTTGAACAAGTTTAAAAATAGGCTCTATATTGCAAAATAAATGTTTGATGTTAATTTGAGATAACGTTTCAATAAAGCATTTCCCTTTCTACCACTTTGAAAGTGTAATACAAGAAGTCATCTAAATGCATATGCCTGGTCCCATTTCACACATCCATTATTCATAGCAAGGAAGAAAACTTGTCAGAGATTTCTAGTGCATTTGCTTTTCACCCACCTCTCTGTTGGTATAAAGCCAAGCTATGTTTCCATTAAATTATTCCCTACATAGTCTTTAAAATGTCCATCTGGGTTTTGTCTTTTGAAATTTGTAAATTGTTTTTGTTCCATTTTCTTCTTCCATTAATTCAATTCAGTTTATTTATATACCACCAATTCTCAACACATATCATCTCAAGGCACTTTACAGAGATAATACAGTCAAATTTGTTAAAGGTTTCTATCGAGGAAAACCAGTTGATTGCATCCAGTCATTGACTTGCTCCTGGATGAGCTTGCAGCGACGATTTTCTCTTGCTATTTGTCATTAACCCTTCAGCAATCCCTTACACCAGGCATGCATGCAGAAACAGAGAATAGGAAAAAAAAACTCCCTTTTAATTGGAAGAAACCTCCAGCAAACCAGCCTCAGTGTGAGCGGCCTTTTGCCAAAGCCTACTGATGTTCAAAGAAGCAGACACATGAAAAGAAGCAGATATACAAAAGTTAACTGTTAACCATCTCCACTGTCCAGGAAAGACGCAAGACCAGTTCTGATGTCAGAGGATGATTACTCATGGGTATTCTATTAAGACTTGTAATCTTTTTATTTTTTTTTTTGAAGAGTAATAGATACTTAGTCAAACTTTGTACCTTGATTTGCGGTAAATTAAATGGTTCTCCTAGATATTTGAATTAGAGCCTAACCCCTCCTCTTTTCTGCTCACACTGGGTTATAGCTCAAGCCAACCAGGGTTTAAGATCTCTGAACTTGGCGAGTCTTATTGTGGTTCCTGAGATCTATTTGGCTGGATGTCCAAGCAGGATGTCCTGGCACCACACCCTTTTTCATTAGAGAGTTCAGACAACTTAGAAGCCCACGGCTGTCTGTTGGCTGCCTCCCACACCTAGGTAATGATTGCTCCTCTCCTTATAGAAACGCACTTCTTATTTGGATCAAAAAGGTTTTCGTGACTTTCACGTTATCCATCTGCTGCAGCTTGGGGGTCGTCAAATGCAATGATTTTTCCGTCCTTCACAAATATTTTCAGTTTTGCAGGAAACATTACCCATGACTTAATCCTTCATTTCTGCAGTTGTTTTCGTACTTGTCTGTGTATTGCTTGCTCTATGAACACAGATGGTGACGTCTTAATTAAAATATATCCTTAGATTAAATATGGGTGAATTGACAGTCTTACCTGCGCATCAAAAAAGTTACCCAAATTTGGCGTTTTGGCGGGTGCTAATTTCATTCTCTGCTTTCCAACAATAGCTGATTGTCCTCATTAGTAAATTCAATAGTTAATAGTCACAAGCTAGCCTTTCACCAAAAGTCCTCAATTCGAACAGGTCTGGGTTTTTCCCTCTCACAATTAGACCTAAATATCTATTTTATTCTATTCTGTTCTATTCTATTCTATTTTGATTAAAATGATTTTCACATAAATTAACGATAAATATTTACATCAAGTCATGGATTCAACCCTGAATTGTATCAACAGTAAACTGTATGGGATCTTTTCTTGACACACTTTGCACTTCTTTCCATCAACAACTGTATAAACAAAGCAGCCAAAAAGAGTATTATTACTGGCCATGTCTATTTCTTTATGAACAAAGTGTGTTCATCTTTATTATGCCTTCTTTCAGAAATATTTTCTCTTCCTTTCTTAACTGCCAAAGTTACTAGATATCAAACCAGGAGAGGAGCAATGATGTGAAATAAAACTTTTAGTTTTATATCTCTCTATTGTCTCTCTGTTGTGGCATAACAATTTCAAATTATTGCATTGTTCAGTGTATCACATATGTTTTACCAATGTTTTCCTCTCTATTCTGTATTTAAAACATTAACACAGTGACATTTCACCTGTAAATCTGACTAGTTCATGAAGGCAGAGAGGATTTTTATGGAGATGTGAAAGATAACATTGGCCAACACTATTACAGACCATATATTTTAATGTCAAATTTTGCCTTGACCACATACTGTACGCTAAGGCCACAAAATAATCTCCCTCATTAAACAGTGTGCCATCTCATTGGGCTGCATAAGCTCCTTAAGACATCCAATCACATGAAGTAGTTGATGGTTAAAACCTGTTGATTCCTGTTAGAATTTTTTTTAACTTGAACTGGAATTTATATTGTCATAATTTGCATTCTGTCATTTGTCATGCATACTTCTTATCTTGTTTAATTTATTTATTTTGTGTTTCTGTAGAACCATTTAACAATTACATTTATACATTGTCTACTTTTAAGAATTTACCTAGTTGTGTAAATAATGCAGTTTTTTAAGTGATAGAAGAGCTTTAAAAAATATAGGGACAGCAGCCAGACACCAGCTTACCCTTGTGCTTGTCCTTGGGCCAGCACTCATACAGAATATCTAATTATTTTATATCAAGCAGATAAGTAACCTACCACCATTATGGACAGTGCAAATAAACCATTTTACATACTTAATCCACAAAGTTAAATACCTCACACTTTTCTTTTGATCCCTTTCAGTATATTTTAATCTGCTTGATTTTTATTTAAATATGCCATAAAAAATTTGAGTTCTACTCCAGCAATTTTTACATTTTTTTAAACAATAAATAAATACAGAATTATGGTAAATGGTTACTTGTATAACACAAATTCAAGTGACTCCACACAGTGGAGCACTGGTTAGCACTGTTGCTTTGCAGCAAGAAGGTTCTGGGTTCGATCCTGGCCTGGGGTCTTTCTGCATGCAGTTTGCATGTTCTCCCCGTACATGCGTGGGTTGTCTCTGGATACTCCAGCTTCCTACTACAGTCCAAAAACAGACTTGACTGTTAGGTAAATTGGCATCTCTCAATTGTCTCTAATTGTGAGTGTGTGCGTGCATGGTTCTTCGTCCTTTTGTGTCTATGTGTTGCCCTGCGACAGACTGGCGCCCTGTCCTGGGTATACCCCGTCTTATGCCCATGGTCTGTCGGAGATAGGCACTGGCCAAACCGCGACCCTGACGGATGAAGTGGGAGAAGATGGATGGATGTAGTCAAAGCTGCCCTGGAGCACACTAACAGAAACAAGGCTGCTGAACAGAGGCGTCACCAAGCCCTCTGACCACCACCAGTTGACAACATGAATGAGGTGTCTTACCCATTTTCACAACAATTCAGATAGTCGTAGCTGGGTGACCCTAAAGTTGCAGGACAAACTCCTGCATCCTCTGCTTTTTTGGCTTTTTTTCTCATTACTCTGCTGTCCCTGTGACAATGTAGGATAACAATATCACAGGGGGGGAGGGTGTTAAGTATAACACAAGTAACAATTTTGAGGAAGAGCTATGAGCTGCATTTAACATCCAATGGAATTACCGTATTTGTTATATGTATATAACAAATACGATATATATATATATATATATATATATATATATATATATAACAAATACGGTAATTCCAATGAATGTTAAATGCAGCTCACAGCTCTTCCTCAAACTATGCTTAACATTCTTATACTTAATATCTTTGCAACTAAACAAGGATAATCAGTGATTCCTGCTCAAACTAAAACGTATGTGCTTTTACATAAATGGTAACACTTCCCCTAAAGGGAACCTCTTTTCAGAATACTGACAAAAATGCCTGAGAGGGACATGGTCTTGACACAGAGGCTTTGATGTCTTAATTTCAGGTGTCATCCTCTGGGATGGGAGTGTTCTGTGTCAGACTCATTTACTTTCTGCCGGGTAAGGAGCTATATCTGCTTCAAGGCCTCAGCCTGTTATCCTTGGGCTTCAGCCTCTCCTTGATTTAACAGCAGCTTTATAAGACTAGTATACACAGCCCTGGTGGCACTTTATTTGTTTAAGAGCTAAACTAGTGCTGGGCCTTGCCTAGCATCTTGGTAAATTTCAAAATGATACATGGTATGTACTTACTGTATATCTTCATTTCTTTTGCTGACTAACTTTTACTACCTTGACTATCTTGACTCCTAATTCTTTCAGGGCTACTGGCAGGGTTACAGAAATCAGATAAATGTTATAATTTCTGACATGTCGTGGTATTGTTCAACCATTGCAATGTCTCAAAAAGTCTTTTTTTGTCAGTTTCACTACTTTTAGAGGCTTTACTCAATGTGTTGGCTGGAAATTTTAAAGGAAGACTCGGTAATGCTAAAATCTTCCATTATCAGTCCAATGATGTGAATACTAACGTAATAATAAAGAAGTTAATGTAAATCAGCACTTATGTTTGTGTGAAATGTAAAGTTTTAAAGAATTTTTGGGATAGAATTATATACACATTCTTTTATATTTTTGTTCATTCCGGACTGTAAATGTCAGAGTTGTGCTAAATCACAAAGTGGGGCTTATTTTTTTTTCCAATCTTGCAGATTTGTTTCTCAATTATTATTGTGCTTGCATTGCACAAAAAACATTCATAAACTTTGGTTCTTTCATAAATTTATTATGGGTCTGCTGAAAATGTGACCAAATCTGATGGGTCAAAAATATACATACAGCAACATAAATTGTCAATTTTGGTTATGTAGAGAGTTGTGTCAATCAAATTAGCTT
>JAUZNJ010032567.1:0-13613 GCA_034780135.1 Jordanella pulchra | reverse complement strand
TTTTCGGCTCCTCCCCTAAATGAAGCAAGCCTCGATACGCGCTTTACGGAAACGCCCCCTCCATTACTCGACACACGTCTCAAAGTCTCGGCCCATCTCGTAACATCACTAGTTACGAGATGGGCTAGTTACCCTTGAAGGACCTTACACTGGCTTCTGATATCTGAACAACGACCATGTTTCTGTGGTCTTGTTTCTTTCTCCTGCAAAACCCCTTTATAAGTCTAATTAATTCTGCTGTTACGGCTCTGATCCTGGCCTGATTTCCTGGTTAAAGAATGAGGTTGTGGGGTATTTTCACACAGATTGGACTGCAGCTGGAGTCAATGAAATATATAAAGAACCACTTAACACAGAGGTATGCAAAGCATGGGTTTCAGCTGTCACATTCCTTGAATCAAGCCACTCTTGAAAAAGAAACAGCGTCAGAAGCATTTCGCCTGGGCCAAAGACAAAAACAGCTCGACTGCTGCTGAGTGGTCCAACATGTTGTTCTCTGATGAAAGTAAATTTGCATTTCCTTTCGAAATCATTGTCCCAAAATTTGGAGGAAGAGAGGAGAGGCCCAGAATCCATGTTGCTTAAGGTCCAATGTAAGGCTTCTACAGTCAGTAATAATTTGGAGGACCAAGTGACCAAGTGGCAACAGCCAAACCTGACGATGCAGAAGTCAGTTGTCTGTTCCTGTTTGACTGTGGTGCCATCCTAGAGAGAAATATCAGCTGGGCTGCAACCATCGATCCCATTTTTTTTATAGGTTTTGGAGGTTGGCCTGTTTTTCAGTGTAGTCCTGTTTCTCTTACTGTGACTAACTGGATGTGTTCCCTTTCATCCTCTGACATGGGAGCTTGCTCGGAGCTCATCTGCCTTGCAGCGTCTTTCCTGTTTGTGGCTGCCTGTGGAGCTGGATGATGGTTGCTTTTTATATCTCTGCTTCTTTCTGTATGTCTGCTTCTATCTCCTTGAACCCTAGTCGGCCTCGGCAGATGGCCGCTCACACTGAGCCTGGTTCTGTTGCGTGTTTCTTCCTATTAAATTGAGTTTTCCTCTCCACTGCTGCTACATGCATGCTTGGTGTGACAGATTGCTGTTAAGACAACAAGTCGATCCAATCAGCTGGTTTTGCTTTGAGATGACGTGTTGTGAATTGGTGCTGTAAAAATAAACTGAATGGAATTTAGTTAAATTGAAGAGCTAAAGGCCACTATCACAGCCATGCCAAATTGTTGCAGTAACCCAGGCAAAATGAGTCCCACCTAAGTATTCAGTGCTATACATTCGCATGTAATTTTCATGTTCATACCTTTCAGTTCACCAACATTTCTTGAAATCCTCTTTTTGTATTTCTCTTAAGTAATACTATAATTTTATGATTATACTGAATATAGGGTTCTTATTACTTGTCAGTTGTAATCGTCTAAATCAAATAAACCCTTGAAATATGTTAGTGTGTAAGAAACTGATATGATATAAAAGTTTTACTTTTGGAGTGGAATTTACTAAAATAAGTAATCTTTTTAATTATATATTTCATAATTTTATTATCATCTGTATTATTTCTGGATAGAATTCTCTGACATTTTCCAGCATTAATTATTCATCATGATGTGGAATATTAACTGAATGTACAGTATATAATTTGTGGGTCCTTTTCTGCTTGCATCTCCTTCTGCTTCCTGATGAGACTTGTGTCTTCCTTTGTTTCTTCTGTGCTGAAAGCTGATTGTGTTTGTTCACACCCAAGTGCTCTGATTAAAATGGTTGCATGGTAATTGCATGTATTGAAATATGTGTGTGTATGTTTGTGGCCAAGTCTTTGTTTCCTGATGCGGACATTTTCTCAGATATATGCTACTTTTTGGAGAAATAAAGGAACATGTGCAGGACCAAACTGTTCCCCATGAAGAGAAGTTCTCTTCTTGGGGATGGGTTAACATTTAGCCCTACGGTATTAATTGATTTAAGTTGGATTTAAGGTTAGGTATGTGTTGGTAAAGGTCAGGGTTAGGCCATAGAAATAAATCGAAGTCAATGGAAAGTCTTTACAAGGATAGTTTGAGACCACATATATGTGTGTTATTAGGCATGAGAAATAGGTTAGAACTGAATGGAAGTCAATAGAAAGTCCTCACAAGGATGGGGAAAAGTGCTTTGCTATCTGTGCATGTGTGTCTGTCTGTGTGTCAGAGAGAGAGAGAGAGAGAGAGAGAGAGAGAGAGAGAGAGAGAGAGAGAGAGAGAGATAAATAATATTAGAAATAAGCCCAACTCTGTTCTCCACCCAGGGACCAGGTGCTCTATGGAGATTCTTGGCAGATAAATATATACAGATAAATGTTTTGATAATTATTTTTCTTGTGGTATACAGCTGACCTGAAAGGAAGGTTTTAAGACAAACAGTACGTCTCCATTTAATCCTTGGGGCAACTTGGAAAGACGTCGTGCCATAGCATGCATGTTTTTGTCTGTGGGAGGAATCCAGAGCACCCCCCAAAAAAAAAACCCACGCAGGCGGCACAGTGAGAACATCCAAACCCAAATCAAAAAGACACACAGCTAACTGTTGTCCTGCGAGACAACAGTTCTAACCAGTGTACTACAATAAAACCCAATCTTTCCCATCAGAGACACAATTCACAACCCAGCTTGGTAGAAAATAATAACTGCTTAATGCCCCTGCTGTCAAATTAAAGCCACATCTTCAGTCTGCGAATGAGTTTCAATGCAGACCCCATGTTTGACAACATATTATGAAACAGGTTTGACCCATTTGCCAGTTAGGATGCAGTCAGTGGTTAACAGCTTTACTTGTCTGCCCACGGTTGTTCCCTACAGATAACTGCTAAATAGCATAATTACTGTATACCAAACCTCTGCTTTTAGACAACAGATTTCCCCTGTGAGTGCAACCACCGATGGTGTTCTAGTTTTCTGACTGTTTATAGATAACAATGCAAACATTTATAGAAAACCTTTTTATTTTTAACTAATCATATTTGTTGAATTCTTAATTCTCAAAAAGCTGAAAAGTAGCTTTAGCTCTTGAACAATCATGCATTTCATGATGTTATAACTACAAGAAGGATGTATTTTATTACGATGTCATACCATAGGACCGCCCAGAGTAACGAAATATGCTGAGAAGGATGAAAAATTATTTGATTTTCATTTGGGATAAATAAAGTATTTTTGAATTGATTCATGTGTTTAAAAGCTTTTGGCTCCACCATCCTTGAGTCAATGATTTAAAAATATGTATTTTACTGTAATTACCAATGCAAGATTTTAAATGCATGTTTTACTTGTTTATAAAGGTCGATGTTCAGCTTACAACATAAATTTTAAAATGGATTAAATGTTTCGGTTTGGATGGGTTAATCTCTTCTCCCTCTAAACTATTCAGCTGTAACTCAAGCTGTTTTTGATTTTAGGAGTAGCTGTTTAGAATCACCTGAAGGGTGAACCTCCACTCCAGTCTCATACAATCAGCACTTTTAAAAACATATTTTAACAAGATTGTTCCATATTAACAGCATTTATCTTAGGGTTAACAATGGACAGAGCTGTTGTTCCTGTTTATTCACAAAGCATGATGGTACTAAAACCATGTTTCACAGTGATGTCTTTGGGCTTATCTGCTTGGTTTGATTTGAAGCTATACTTGGCCAAAAAAGTTAACCATACATAGGGTTTCTTTCATTTTTAACCACTTTTATACGAAAGTCAGATTCTTGGGGGAAAATGTCATTATATTTTAAGTTCTAGATCTTTACAGCTCTGCCAGAGTTGTCCTCCGGAATACTGTTTTGGGTGCTTCTCAGATTTTCGTCTTGGCTGGCTTGGCAATTTATGCAGACAGGCATGTCTTGGTAGGTTTGAAATTGTTGAATGTTTAAAGAGGGTGTCAATCTTTAGTGATCTTTGAGTAAGGGGCTGGACAGATCCTTTAAAGGCCAATAAGTCTATCACAGGGCCCTGAAAATCAGAAAATATTTGTAGTTTATGTTTTATAAAGATATATTCTGACTATATAGTAGAAAGAAAAGGCAGATAATGTTCTTTAACATTATTAATCAAGATTTTTTGGCCTCAAACATCTTCCAATAGTAGAACTTGTTAGTTTAACATCTCCCTTTTGAAAATCTAAAGCTTTAGAAAGCATGACCATAAGGTAAAACTAATTTGTCTAAGCCTGGACTTGATAGATAGGATCTGCTTTTCTGCTGTTTGGCAACAGCAAAAAGGGGCGAGCCCTGTACCTGTGAAGCATGAGATGATGAAGCATGATTTGCAATATTTTTGTTGTTTTGGGACACAAAGACGAACGATCCAAATAGTGAGTTATGAAAAATTTTTTGAAGGTTGCGTTATTGTTTTTGTGAGGTGTGCTTCTGCGTTACAGTAGTGTGCTGAGAAAGAATAATGCATGATGCTCAGTTATGTTTGCATGCTGGGTAACACCCACTTAATCAAGAGGAGAAAGTTAGACAAAAACAAAGTCAGCGAGAAGCGGAGAGATGATTGCAGTTCATGCAAAGACACTTACTAAAATTAAGTAATGAATAAGCCGTAAAACCCTCTTCTGCTGGCGAGAAATAAAAAATATTTATAGCACTAATTATTTATGAAAACCAATGAGTTTTATCTTTATAACAGACTGCACTGATTGTTTTATAGACTGTCAAAAAGTCAATATGAATACTTTTACACCAGTCATTTATAAGGTTTTTCATTCCTTTTTGATTTATTTAGCAATAAAATAACACGAATATTTTGATTATTTAATGTTATTAAAAAGACTACATTTGTATTTAAATAAAACATATGAAATGAGTATTATGATTACTATGATTTGTGCATTTATTTTCAGATTTGAGTGACCTAGAAGTTCAGAATTACAAGAGAATATCTTCTAAGGAAGCCTGGCTGATTGTATTAAGCTATTACCTTTAATGTCTTTAAAGACCTTTGCAATCCCTTTACCTTCAATACCATGTGGCGACAGTGGGGAAGGAACAATCTATTTTAAACCAGACGAAACCACTAAAACAAACAGGATTACTATGAATGACCGTCTACCACTACTGCCTGGAGGCTGAGATGACATAAAAAGTTTACAGAATGAAAAAAACATAAATGCAATGAGCCAAGAGTACTTTCCATCAGGAAATAAAATTGAGATATACAAAAAGGTTTAATGGCTGTAATAGCTCTACCAATGGCTCCATCAAGAAAAGAAAACAGACCTAAACCCAGAAGTACTTAGCCTCAAGAATGTTTTGAAGAAAAGCAAAACAGAGTGCCCAAAGCAGCTAATGTCAGAGAAGACTGAATATTTGTTGAAAAGAAAGGAAACTGGACCCCAAAACAATTATCCAAGTATGAGTGCTTTAGGAAAAAGAACAAACACTTTATTACATACATTTAGTTTTTTTCCTATAATTTTATGTAATATAATTTTTCTTGGCATTTTCTGTTTGAGCTGTTTGTCACATGGAAGCTCTTGAAGATGTTCTTAGGGACATTAATAAGAAAACAGGTAAACCATGTTCTAATATAAACCATCTCATGTTATAAGGTCATCCTGGTTTCATTTCGTTTTTGCTCTGTCTCAGTGTTTTCTAAGTTATATCTAGATCCTGTCGTTACTTCCCTGTCATTCTACGTTGCCCCCTACTGCCACTCTCCCCTTCCTCCTAGTTTTCCTTCCTGCCTCTTCCCTACACACCTGCTTTCAATTAATCATCCACTCCAGTCATTGTTCTCGTATTGTCCTCCCTGGCATTTCAACCCCTTCTCTTCAGCCACTTGTGACTGAATTGTCTTCATAGCCACTGGAATGCTCCTTTTCTGATTCCTATTGTTCCTTGCCTTTTTGCACCTTGATTTATGCTTCTGTGTCAACACCTTCAAAAATTTGCAAGATTCCCTCTCTGTCTCCACCTTTGCATTTGGGACAATTTACCAAACTCCACAATCCCTGACAGTAGGTTTATGAGTTGGTTACACAATGAACTCCCCTGCCATCCGACTGGCAACTCTGCCAGTTGCGGTTCTAGGAAATTTCTACTGGGGTGGCTAAGGGGTTGCCAGAGGCAGTCACATCAGCTTGCAGTGGCGGTGCAGTTTAAATGAGGACTGTATGGTGGTGCAGTGGTTAGTGCTGTTGCCTTGCAGCAAGAAGGTTCTGGGTTTGATCCTGGCCTGGGGTCTTTTTGCATGGAGTCTGCATGTTCTCCCCGTGCATGTATGGGTTCTCTCCGGGTACTCCGGCTTCCTCCTGCAGTCCAAAAACATGACTGTTAGGTTAATCGGCATATCTTGATTGTCTCTAGGTGTGAGTGTGTGTGTGTGTGCATGGTTGTGCATCCTTGTGTGTCTGTGTGTTGCCCAGTGACAGACTAGCATCCTGTCCTAGGTGTACCCCGCCTTATGCCCATAGCACGGGCCAACCATGACCCTGACAGATGTAGCGGGAGAAGACAGATGGACGGATGGCAGTTTAAATGAAATTATGGTACTACATAGGTTGATCAATAGTCTTTATCTCTAGAAAAGACTCCTAGGTGACTACAGAGACAAACTCTCCCCTAGAAAACCTAAAAACTAATTTATAAAAGAGTAAAAATTCTCTAATAGTTCAATTTATTTGTAGAATATTATTGGGAATAATGTTTTGTTGCCTTTTTGTATTCAATTTTTGGTTAATATACCAGCATTAAAATAGTAGGAAATTACACATCATGGTATCACTGCTGCTACCATCAGGCTAAGTGTAGAACTGCTTGTTCCAGGGGTATTGAATTAAATCTCAGGGGGAACAACAAATCACCTGTTAGGGGTGGCAACAGTCTTTTCTAAGTTATAATTTTAAAAGACTCCCCTTTCCACCCCTCTAGAATCGCCACTGAAGTCTTATGGGGTGTGTAGTTTCTACAAATGTTCCAAGAGGTCCTTGGTATTATTCTTTTGGTTGTGGATGTGTTGACTAAATGCAAGGTTCAGGTCAAGCCTGATTTGTGTTTATGTGCTGTGTTTTGTAGAGTGAGTTGGGGTTTGGGTCAGACTTTGGACTCGGGGGATGAATCGGGTGAAGATGGAAATTACACATGTCAGATATCAGTATTACACATATCAGCAATCAAGATCATGTGCTCGACCTGTTCACTGCTACTCAATCAAAATCATGCCATTCACCTGTCCTCCAGCGTCTAAATTCAGCTCTCTGACTGGCTGTCAGATCTAGATTATTATGAGGCAACTGTGATTTTAATCCTACATTCTGGTTACCTGCCTGTCTGCCTGATTCTGCCTCCTGATTCTCTGAGCCTTTCTGAACCCTGTTGGACCTGTCATAGTGTGTTTTTGGATCTCTGACCGGTTTTGTGACTCCTGACTTTGCTTTCGTTTTACTTGTTATTACGTCTTATTCACACAAAGTATGGCACAACAGCAAAATAGTTTCACTGAGATTTCTTGGAATAAACTGATCAGCATTTAAACTAGTAATTCTCCTTGCCCAGGCAAATACCCATTAAAAAGTAGATTGAAAGGATTATTTACTATCATGTGGCCAAAGTTGTGGGAAAAATGGAATGTCTGGCTCTGCCCTTCAGTGCAGTGGTGACGAAGGTCTCTCCAGCTGAGGCCTGGCTCCTCTGTCCTTCGCAGTATCCTCAGAAGGACCCAGAGTCAGTTCAGCAGACAGCAACACAGGGACTCTGTAGAATTTAAACTTTTATCACTCAGACTCATGTTGAGCTTGCAGGGCAATCTCAGGTGCCAGCAGCTCAGCAGGATCAAGCATCAGCTCACCAGCAGAGTGGGAGAGAATAGCAGTTCAGTGGCTGGTTTGAATTGGCTTAGCAGTGGGCAGAAAAACACCTTGGAAGAAAAGGTCTTGTCAGGACACACCGGGTACTATTTCAGTCAATGGACAGGCTGAGATTGTAGTCTGCTCATCTGTTAAAAGAAAGGAGGGCAGGTACCAGCAGCAAGTAAAGCTAGGGTTATAGCTCAAGTCTTTTCTTCGCAGAAAGGGATTAAGCCACTTTGCCAGTAAAGTAGCACTGGAGTTTCCACCACGTGGAACATGATGACATACTGGAATGTTGGGCCTTTCTGTTCAAGATTGAGAGATTGAGAACATTAAAAAAGTCAGCTCACAGTTGGGTTTACAGGACAATTTTGTCCTGGGGCTGTGACATCAGAGAGAAATTAAATCCAGTTGTCATTTGAATCCACAATTCCTTAAACACCCATGTGAATATTTTATGATAAATAACTCAATAGTTGAGAAGGCAACACTAGTTGGTTGGAGTTTGGAGTCCAGAACTGCAGTCACAGGGAAACAATCAATTACTCCTCCATTAGTAAATCTGAAATTCATACCTATTTTGTTTTAAATTAAGAAATACACTCTGATGTTTGAAGAAACTTTATATAATCATTTTAGCCAGCAAGTAGTTTTCTCAGAATATGTGTGTTCTTGAGTTTTTTCTCCTTTTGCCTCTAGATGGAGTCTGCAGCTGTGTTCTTGCACGGCTGTCTCTTATCTGCTCATTAGTGGGATTTAGATGTCGGTTCTTCGACGCCTGAGTGTTTGCCTTCCATGGTATTCAGTGCCCTCCAGCTTAAGACCTAGAACTCTATCGTTTTTTGATTCCTTGTATTTTTCCTTCTATCTCACAAGGTGCTTGATTCTTCCAAGGCCGTAGATTATTACCCATTGGTTGCCGCTCACAGAAGTCACTCCTTCTGCAAACTCGCATCTCAAACCAAGTTCTCTGTCAGCAGTGACAAGCGTCTAAAAACCCCTTCAGGTATGGTCAGCCTGCTCACCCACCAACACAGTTCAGCTACATCTACAATCCTCTTGTCCACTGATCTGAAGTTCTGAAAGTCAAAGAATCCTCTGTGGATGTAGTAAAACTTTTCTTTGAAAAACTCTGACAACCTCCAACCCTGCTGGAGTTATTCTACCTACTGCTGCAGTAAGATTGATTCATTATCTTCTCTTATTTCTGATATTTCTGAGTAACCTGAACTCAGCATCAAATCTTTGTTTCCTCAGTGAGACGAACCACAGAATGTTTCAGTGGAAGATTACATATTTGTGAAGATCCTACAATAAACCTTTTAATTTTCTTCTGTCGTCTGTGGTGTTCTGCATTTGGTTTAAGTATAAAAACCCAATGTGGGGTAAGATAAGCAAATTGCTAAAACCATGAACTATCTTCTCATTACAACAAGGATACTCTACAGTTGTCAGTTTATCACCTTAACTGTAACGCTACTAATTGATGAGACTTGTCCCCTCTTCCTTTCATTCACCCATCAGGCTGATCCCAGATGACACAGGGCAAAAGCCAGGGTGCACTCTAGACAGACAACACGTCAATCAAAGAGCTGACATATAAACACAGGCAACCACTCAAGCCTGCAGCAATTTTGAGTCACTAATCTATTCATTCTCTTAGCTGGAAGCTTTAAGCCATGGAGAGGTTGATGCGACCCCATTGTGACCTGCTCTGCCACCTTTACTTTATTCAGGTTGGTCAAATGACAAGCCATCAGAGTATAGATAAATCCCTATTTATTATCAGAACCTGTCAGTTGTTTAAGAAGGTACATTCCACTTGGATGTCAACATATGACCCAGTTAGAAGATTAATGGATTCCCTAATCTGTTACAGCATCTGTACAAGTGTCCTTCATTCTCAGGAGCTAATTGGTAGGCGATGAATTAATTTGGGTATGTGTGTGCATTAGCACTGGCAAAAAACAAAGAGACATCACTGAAAAAAATTCAGTGATGTCTCTTTGTTGGGGACTAAGGAGCAGTCTCATCTATCTATTGTGTCTTCGAAAATATTTCTTCTCTTGAACCTTTTTAAATTCATTCATTCATTCAAACTGCAACAAAAGGCAATCTAGTTCATCTGATTGATCAACAGAAAGGAAAATTATTATTTGTGCACAAAAATCTAAAAAAGAGAATATTTACTCTCCTTTAATCTGATGTGCCTGGATTAAAAAAATCAGTAAAACTAAATTTTTGTTGTTTACTCATCTGGTTAGTAAATAGAGGCCTTCTTTGTGTAGACATAATTCTGGTTAAAATAATATTATCCAATTTTTGAGCGTCTTAAAGAGCACTTGTTAATCCCACATCCCCAAATATGTGGGACAAGTTCAAACCTACCAAACAGAATGTTTTTTATTTTATTTTTTTTTAGCTAAATTGTTATGCTGGATAAGGACACCATCACTCACAGAAGAGCTTTTTCTAAGAACTACAAACAGAAATCCATTCTCCAAAAAGAATTATGGAGTCATCCCTGCAGTTTTTAAACAAGACCCATAGAGAACACAAGTTCTTGTCAAATCAGATTAAGATAAAACTTTCTGTCCTACATGCACAAGGATATGTGTGAAGGGTGCTGACATTGACCGTCATCCTTTGCACACCATCCAGCTTGGAATGTTCAGTTTAGGCAACTAGACATGTAGTTTTCTGGAAGACGATTCGCCTCTAATCCAAGGGCAGACGCGTCGACGTATGGAGAAGGGGACGGTGCGGACGTGGGCAGGAGGCGGCGCGGAGCTAGATGAGAGGTGTTTCCCCGAAAGTATGACATATGTCTTACTGAAACCCCAATACGTCTTACAATCGGGGGTGTCTTACTATCGGGGAAACACGGTAGATGTTCTCCATTTCATTTGAAGGAGAATGATCACAAATTACAATCTGTAGATATTCAAATCCAGTAGAGATTGATCGATTGTTTGATCAGTCTGTCTGTCCATCCATCCATCCATCCATCCATACATACATACATACATACATACTACATACATAATTCCATACATACATACATCATTCCATCCATCCATAGAGAGGTAGGTTTTAGGGCATCATTCATCCTCCAGTCAGTTTGATATTTTCTCTGCTTCTTGCCAAGCAGAAGAAATGTGAATTGCTTGCCTACCTTCAGCTGAGTCATGCACTCCACTGTCATATTCAAGCACACATATTTATTGGTGCGGATATACAATGAGGCAAATAAACACACATATAAGGATACACGTCTGTGTGTTTGTGATAAGCAACAAACTCTATCTCATATTATCATGCCCAGGCAAAACACGTCATGACTTTCTGCCTCCTCTGCTCTCTGTGTCCCTCTAGGAGAGAAATCAGGTAGGCAGGCTTACAGAGTTGTTCGTGGTGGCTGTAGGACCTAAAAAATGTAACTAACACCCTGCAGACATACAGACAGTAACACATGAAGGAACACACGCCTCAAATATCAAACCCTCTGGTAGCACTTAGGTGGCAGTGAATGGCTATCCATTGAATAAAGCCATGTAATACTTCACAAGTCTTGGCTTTCTCCTTTGGTTGCATAAAGCCACTCACTAATAACTCTTTTGGGGTTTTGCTAAACTGCCAGTTCAAGCTTGTTGTGCAGTTACAGTTACTTTGTTATTGCAAATATTTTTAATGTTGACTGTTGTTAAAAACAGCTTACATGAGTTGTGCTATTGATTCCCTATTCTCTGTGTTGGACCTCATGATTTATTTTTTATATTTATGCAGGGATGGGCTCTGACAATCATTTAGCTAACTTCTTTAACCAACTATATTGAACTTTTTAGAGTAAACGTGGTTTAATGCAAATCCATGCTCCATTGTCTATATCTCTATAAAATTAAAAATCATGCTAATAGTGCATAATTGTGTACTATTTTGTGTTGATGTGAGATAGCAGGAACCAGCCTCAAATCCTTAAGACCCAGTCTTGCTTGTTTTAGGTGACCCCCAGATTCAACAACCCAGCATTAACTAAATAGTTCAATAAAAGTGATACCGAGGAGATAATTAAGCCAATAAATAAGCTATGTTTAATAACATCCTAACCTTATTGGGTATTCAATAAACTGTACTGAATTTTGTGCTGATAACCACGATAACAAAGTAGGAAAACGTTTAAATGGTATGACAACATTTGGATGATGCAGAGCAAAAGAAATAGATTGGCATAAAGGCATGAAAAATAAGCAATGATCTTTTGGGGGGGTATAACAGTGAAACCTGCTTGGAAGTATCTCAGTCCATCCCATAAAACAGGGGTTCCAAACTGGGGGTTAGGATCCCCAGGGGGCCGCATGTGGGGCAAGGCCAGGACCTGCACCTAATACACGGTTCAAATATCAAATATACCTAACAAACATATAGTTAAATCATTTAATTTCCCTTTAAATAAAGAAATAAAAACAAAATTAATAAACATCATTTGAAAAAAACACACGAATAAAAATAAATACAAGTCCTGTAATTTATGTGTCTAAATAACTACAAAATGAAATAACTTGCTGGATACAGTATGTATATCTAGGGGTCTCCATTCTGTTGTCATATGACAATAAAGTATCTTATTGCAGGTTAACATATGTTGCTTTTTTTAGTTTTTGGGATCACAAGCTGAAATGTTTGGTAATCTCTGCCATAAAACCAGTAAACCTTTATCAAGGACCTCAGAAAATAAATTATTAGAACCAACCATTGTCTTCCTACAGGAAATACATTCTCTTAATGACATCAAGAGGCCTTGATGTTGTGAGTCTAACATCAGAAGATAGAGAGAAAACCAGAAAAAAGGATGTTCTTGAGCTTTTTTGTTCTCTTATGTCCTAGGAACATTTTCCAAGAACCTTTATTCTGTCTTGTATACAATATTGTCTATTATAGATTAGATTAATATTTACATAAAATCAGCTTTAAAAGGTATCATATTGCAGGTTATATCTTCAAAAACAAGTAGTGACATTTACCTTGATTGATTATAATCCTTTTTTTTTTTTTAACAGTGTTCTGTCTAGCGATGTGGCAATAAGAATAATTGTCTTGGTGCCAAGCAGAGCCCAACAGATTTTGCTTTCACAAGTGGAGCAGTAGAGCTATCGTTATAGTGTTCCGCTTGTTTTATGCATACAAACTGCTTTATTATAATTATACAGGGTGATTTAAAGATTATATGAACACTGCAATGAAAGAAGAACGGGAAAAATAAAACAGAAAAAAGAAGAAAAGATGAAAGAGAGGAGATAAAAGGGAGACAATGATAAAAACAACTACAGTCTGCTTCACCACCTGTAAAGAGATGCGGGGACGAGACCGCGGGCCCCACGGGCAGCCAGCCGCCCTGAAGTGAATCCGGCCATGGTCCCTAGGGAACCGGGGCCCCAAAGGCGCACCCCCCCCCCCTGGCGGGAACCCCAGCTGACTGGGGCCCGGCTGGGCCCCACAGGGAAGCCGCCAGGGACAGGTCAGCAGCCACCCGGGCATCCACCTCCAAACCCTGAGCTCCACCAGTGCGCTAGCGAGCCCAGGCGCCAGCCAGAGAAGGGAGAGCAGGATGGGGAAAATGGGCTCCTGGGAGAGGGAGCAGTTCAGACCCCAAAAAAATCTCAATCACAATTTCCCACCCTAGTGCCCCCACACACATCACCAAAAAAAAAAAAAAAAAAAAATTTGGACCCACATTCACACATAACACTCCCATTCAATAATACCGGGACCAAAGACCTGGCGGCACCGGTGGTTGGTCC
>JAUZNJ010032566.1:0-13613 GCA_034780135.1 Jordanella pulchra | reverse complement strand
GCAACTTGTTCCCGTTTCTTCTGAAATCTACAATCATCTCCTTGTTTTGTTGACATTCAGGACCAGATGATTGTTTCTGCCGCAGGTTACAGCAGCTGGAGTTTCTCTAGACTCTAAAGTTAGGAGGAACCTCAGTCAGCCAGACAGTGGAGCTGCAAAAGCTTCCAACAAGATAAGGAGAAGCTGAGCTTCTATCCCAGGAGGATCTGATCGAAGGAATGTTCTTCACTTTGGTTCTCACAGTAAATCACGTCTCTGCAGAAAAACAGATCAGATGATTGTGGAGCTGGCTGCTTCTTCGTTCTCCCAGCGTGTCGTCAGACCTCTAAAAGGGATTTTTCTTTTCTAACCACCCCCCCACCTGCCCCAGCCTACAATGCAGGGATTCTTAAGTCCAGCCTTTCCTGGCCTGCTGTTGAAATGTAATATTTCACCCAGTGAGTGGAGCTTTGAGCCTGGATCAGGTGCCGCTGACTGCGAAGGTTTTGATGGCTGATCTGAACGCAGTGATGACGTATGGCGACGGTCCGGCTGCTCCACAAGCTCTTCTCAACATACAGAAAAGATCAAAACAGAGAATAAAAGTTGTGCTTCAACCTCATACCTTCCTGCTGAGCAAAGTGTGACGAATAACTTTGTTCATAAAAACTCAAAAATTTCTTCCATCTGGGGACACTGGGAACCAGCTGAGGTTTAAATGGAGGCAACCTATAGGTCCCAGAATGATGCAAGAATCTGGTTTAATTTCATCTGCTTAAACATGAGAGGTGGTAAGAAACAGACTGGTACCAGCAATCAGAACCGCTGGTTTTAGCAGTTTGTTGCTCTGGGTTTAAGGTGCGTCCAGACAAGACGCTGGTGAGTGCTTCACATGTCACATGGGAAGAGTTCAAAGGTCATCTGCAAACCCCCTGAACTCCATCATTCTGTAGAGATAAAGATGATTGAACAGGGGAATAGCTCTCAGCCAGCTGCTGATCTTCCAGGAGTGATTCACCACAACATCAGAGAGAGGACTGAAAACAGCTCCGACTCTACTGGTGCTCAGGCTAAAGTTAAAGGGTGATTACAGGGGAGTTGTCTAAATACTGGACAGGTGTGGCTCTGAGGGCTGAAGGAGCCTTAGACTTAAGTTACCCAAGCTGCACCCGGATGTAGGACATGTCTCCTCAGCAGAGATGTTCAGACCAAAATGGACCGGCTGGAGTATCAGGAAGCACACCTCACACCGACGGACCATGAACGCCTCTGATGGTCCAACCTGGACCGTCCATGTGACAGTGATCCACAGCAGCAGAACTACAACCAAACTGTGAAAAAGAAAAGAACTGAGGGGTTAAAATGGTCCAGTTCTGACTTTAATGTTGTGCAAACCTTAGAACTCTGAAGCGGTGTTTGACAGATGAAGGAACCCAGTCATCTTCAGAACAATGAGAGAGCTTCATTTAAGAGTTTTAGTCGATAACATCAAATTCTAACTTGAGACAAAAATCGGGTTCACTGCTGAACTTCTTGAGGGAAACATTGATGGTCCCTCTGCTGTCTTGGTTGTCTCTGTTGTCAGAGTCATTTAGAGACTGGCAGGAATCTGGAACATGTTTATTCTGCAGACATGTTATATTCCCACTGCGTCCTTTCCAGCTTTCCAGTTCCCAGCAGCGGTCTAATGAAGAACAAGGCTTCACATCCTGCATCTCTGATTCTCATCTCAAGGAAGGACCTCAGACATCATTTGGGCCTTGGAAAGTTCAGGCTTCTGCCTCCATGTGAGCAGAAATGATGACAGACAAACAATAGATGGAGTTATTGCAGTGCAGCTTGATCAGAGCTGCTGCATCAGCAGAGTTTAACGGGTTTCTGGTTCTGTTTCTTCTGTGAAGGGCCTTGCATCCAGGCAGCACTCCCAGCGGGCTCAGAGCTGCCTCTGGGAGAGGCAGAAAATGATGCTAAATGCTCTGTGTGGTAAACAACCAAGACTCTGAACCCTCCCTAGCACAGCCTCCCCATAATAAAACACAGTGGTGGAAGCATCATGCCGTGGGGATGTCTTTCTCACCTGGGAAACTATGTCTAGTAGACATCAAGGACACCTGGTAGCGGCTGCAGTAGACGGTGTCTTAAAGTCAGTTCATTAAGAAAACCTTTCAGCTAACAGCTCTCAGAAATCACAGATCTGGTTTAAATGGAGGAAAGAGTGAGACGTCTGCTGTATGTGTGGGGGTGCGGTTGGATTGGGGCTTTCTGAGTGACATGGGGTGTATTCATGAGAAGGAGGGCAAAGCAAAGGGCCCCGCTCGGAGCCATTAGCCTCTGCAGTAAATCTGCTGGGACCTTCGGCTGCAGGTATTTCCTGCCTCTTGATCTCGGGAGGCAGAGCTCATTTTTGGTCGGTGGGGTTTCGGTCGGCATAATAAGTAGAGGTTTGATGCCAGCAGTTTATTATTCGGCTCCATTTCGAAGAACCCAGCTGCTTCTAGTGGTGGTGCTTGGCTCCTATAATTGGGTTATTTTGTCAAGAAACACATAAAAAAACCTGAAACATGCTCCCTCATTTCAACCAGTTCTTAAAAATGAAAGTTCCAACGAAACAGCCACAGCATAATACGGTAATTGTCAATAAAAGCCTTTCTCACAGCTGAACCAAGCAGGTTTTATTCTAACCATGAATGGTTTGCTTCTTGTTATTCCCTCAGAGAACCGCCAGGCTACAACGAACGGATCAGGCCGAGCAGGTTTCCAGATCCTGAACATTTACCCAGTGAGTGGTCTGAGTGGTTCCGAAGAGGATCAGGGAGCGCTCTGCTCTACAATAAAACCGTCTGATTTCCCTCTGTCGGGGTCTGATCTCTAAGTCATGTGACATCTGTTTTTAAACCTCTAAGGTGTGTTTGGTCAGGCAGCGATAACCAGTGACGTAGCTACGCTCTAATGAGAGCTGCAGCTATTTAGTCGTTTAGTAATCAGTCAATATACAGATTTGTTTTAATTAACTAAATTATCAAAAGTAACCTAAACAGATATACTTAGTAAATGAAAATTTCTAAATAACTAAATGGTCTTAATTTACAAAATAAAATATAGAATAAAGTTTGTGCCTTTACAAACGTTTTTTATATAATCTGGAGATCGGTTTTTGAAGATTACAGAAACACATAGAGACTCTGATGTTTACTTGAAGCTGTGTATTTCTTTATCTCTTTTTTCTCATACAGTGGAACCAATGAGCACCCGAAAGAGTAACACTGGTTTTATCTGTTTCAGGTTGCCTGAAGTGTCTGATCTCAGTAATGTGTCTACCACTTTGATATGGGGTCTGTATGCCTAAACCACAGGAGAGGCTAACAGCATCAGCATCACAACCTGCATTGCTAGCACCATGCTAACAATAGCCTGCATTGCTATCACCATGCAAACATTACCCCACAATGCTATCACCATGCTAACAATAACCTGCATTGCTATCACCATGCTAACATTAGCTTGCCTCGCTATCATGTTAATTCAAGTATACATGAATTTCAAAAGTATTTCAGAAGGATTTTATAAATGAAATATCAAGTTATGAATCATTTAATGGGATTATAATAATAAAGCATGGACATTTATTTTTTTCATTTTTTATATTGTTTTATACTATTATTTAATTGTCATCTACTGAAACTCTGATAAAATTATTTTATATTTTCTAAATATTGTTAAGAATTATCAACTGAAATTATTTACTACTGTTATTAATAAATGCTGGTAAGCCCAAAATTACAATCCCATAGTCTACCTTAAATATGTATTTATGAAACAATATTTTAGTTAGTAAATATCAAAGATGTTTAACTAAAATAATGAATGATAAAAAAAATCTTCTCGAAGAGAAATTATAAAAGGATTAAATAAATCCCAAGCATGGAACCGGATCTGGGGCCACTTCAAGCTGAATGTGGAGCCATTAGCTCCAGTGTGGACCAGGTGCCAACATGAAACCAACAAATTAGTACATCTGACATTTGAGGAATCAAACCTGGTTTCCTTCAGGCTTCAATCAGTAATCAGAAGGAAATTTCTGACTGAACTCAATGTCAGGATTTCCATCCAGGTTCCCTAACTTTGCTCTGGTTTCGGCAGAAAGAAGCAAGGACTCGGTCACGGCTGTGGGTGACCATCAGCAGTCTCCTGGTTTCCCTCTGTGCCTCCATCTTTGTTTGATTTTCAAGTCCTAATTCACTGGACCACAAGATGTCGCTTTTTATAAAAGCATGGGCAGGTTTGGGGTTCTGAACAATCAATTCAGTGTTTTTGGTTTGGTTTAGTGATGTGGGACAAGAGACGGTCATCACCGCTTAAGACCTAAATGTCTGAAGCTACTTCAAATGTTTCCTCCTCCCTCCTCAAACCAGACCAGTTTGCATTCTGGAGAAAACAGGATGTAAACTTTAAAGACCGCACCGAAGCGGTTTATGATGCAGGGACACATTGTTCAGTCTTGTTGCTGGCCTTGTATACAAGGGAAACACTGAAGCACCCGGGCGGTTAGCATCTGAGGGGGAGTTTTATTGGATTCACATGGGCAGCATTTTTAGTCAAACCTAATAGCTAAAATAATACCTGGTGCTAATTGTTGGGAGAAGAGAAGAACCTTTCTCAGACATGTTTCCCCGAAAGAAGACTCTGACCCTGTCTGGTATTCCTGATAAGACGATGCATTTGTTCTACGTTCATCTAATTTAAGGGACAGTGAAGCAGAAAACACTGTAGTGATGTTCTGCATCTGGACCGCCATCCTGCCAAGGACTGAGAGAAGATTCTCAGGAACCAGCAAACATAAAAGACATGTTTTGATTGTACTTTGAAAGGAACCTGGAGTACCTGGAGAGAACCAAGGCCTGCATGCGGAGAACATGTAAAGTGCTGCAGACAGACTCCAAGCTGGGATTCAAACCCAGTTTGTTTTCTTTCTCCTTCAGTCTCCACCGTCTCAGTATTTACAGCGTAAATCTGCCGCATACAGGAACCAAAGGCCTGGATCTGAGGCCCATCTGATCCAAGCGAACCCAGAACCGCTCACTCATCATCCTGGGTTCTGTTTGAAGGCGCGGGGCAGCGCCGGAGCAAGCCGGGCCGTTTTATGAACCGAGCTGTGAAATATGAGTTTAGTAACGGCGGCGAATGTCAGCGTCTGGTAGCATGCGAGGGCGAGGCCTGAAAGTGTGGAAAATAAAAGCTGAATTCCTGCAGTGGGATGTGTGCCTGGCACGGCCACAGCCTCATGAAATGTGAAAACAGTTGTGGGCGCGGCGACAGTCGGCAGAGTAAAACCCTCCATAAACCCCTGATTAAACCAATGTCGCCGTAATGAGGTCGAACTTTATGCTTGGAAGAAGATGAACAGAGACGATCGCAGCTTTAATGGAGGCCGAGGCGCTCTGTAATGGAGCGCCACCCTGGATTTACTCCTGATCTGTGGCGGGAGCTACAAACCCGCAGTGTTGATGTTTCAGCTCCATTTTACAGGCTTTCAGCTAAATTTGGAAAGTGTGAAACCATCTGAAAATAATGACTCTGCTGCAGAGCCGCAGCATCTAATCAGGTTAGGAGATCTTGTTGTTTGGAGCCATTTATCACCATCGCAGGGGAGACACCTCCAGGACAACGTGAACAGCACATGTTGGGAAAGTCCCCTGTTCGCCCCTCCTCCGGCAGAAACCACGTCCCTCTGTCAGCACGCACACGATGCACGCAGCGTTCAGCGAAAACCCTCAGGAGAATCTAAGGAACGCATGGAGCTGCTGGGGTCGTCTGAGAAAGAGTTAAGAGATGTTGTTCATTGTCACATGACATTAGGAGCTCAGATAGAAACTCTCCACCTCCTGGACTGAACCGCCTCCACCCCTCCCTACCCTCAAACCCCCCACCCCATAACGCACATCTTGCCTGCAGATGTGGCAAAACCGCAAACACTTCAAAGTGCCTCCCTTCAGACCAACAGCGTTCCCTGACGCCAACTGTAAATGTCCTGGACGCAGAGCATGGAAAATATTAAAGCCCCGAACTCAGGCTGAAGGGCCGAGCGGAGGGAGGGAGGGAGGGAGGGAGGCTCTGAAAAACCCTAATGACTCATCATCCTGCTGCACGACAACAAGGGAGAGTCACCTCCGCCGTCTGCTGCTGACTGACATCTGCAGCGCCGCGTCACGCGCTCACCTGGCATCGCCAGAAACTGCTCCAACAGGACCCGGGTTCAGGGGGAAACTTCTTAGGCCTTCCCCCCCTCAGGCAGCTTGGTTAGGCTAATGGCCCCCAAACAGCTCCATCACCTCCACCCTCCCACTCACACACATCCAGGGCAGATACTGCTTTCCATGCGTCTTCTGGTGGTTTTAGATTTAAGGTAGAGACAGAAGCATCATTTCCCAGGATCAGCAGCATGATCCAGGCTGAATTCAGCCGCTCCACCACTGGACTCAGGGTCAGAGAGTCGGGGACCGTAGGTGGTCCTACAGAACCTGAGGAACCAGAACATCAGGCAGATCCCTTCATTACAGAAAACAAAGACAAACAGGACTAATGTCTGAGACCGAGGACAGGTCCACTCATTAATCTGTTTATCTCTGAAGTCTTCATCGTCTTCCTCTTAGATCGGCTCCAGGTCCAGAAACAGGACGTTAGGAGTCCTGGCAGAGCTGGATGGATGTCCGTCCCTCCTGTGGCTTTTCTTTGCTCTTTATTTAAGTTCATTCAAGTCTTTCTATAATTAAGTTTTGGTGGTATTTTTAGGATGTATTTCCTCTGTTTATCTTTTCTGCTTCTTTTGTTAATTGGTCGTCCTTCCTCAGCTGCCAGGCCTTCATTCTGACTCAGCTGCTCCAGGTTTCCTGTGATTACCTCCTGTCAGCTCTCCATCCAGGCCTTTTTATTGAAGCTCACTGCTCATCGCTGCATTCTTCTGTTTCCACGCCTGTTTCATTCTGTCTGATTAGTTGTTTTTACCACTGAAAGTGCTGGAACAAGATGGAGCAGTTCAGCTCCTTCGTCACCACAACAGACCAAAGAAACATGCTCATTACTGCATAAAGGCTCTGATGCATCCCTCTATCTGATGACATAACTCCCCAGACAGACAAGGTCTAGGCCTGAAGGGAACATTTGCGAGTAAAGAACCTTGATTTCCACTGAGGAGGATGAAGACCGTGGCTCTGAAACCTGTCGGAGAGTTTGGGGTAAATGGTTTTGTTTTAGTCCGTGTTTAAATCCACTGCCAGCCCTCAGGTCCTCGAGGAATCGGCCTGTTTAGCATTTATCTCCAGTCTTTTAAATAAACTGTCAGATCCTGAAGTGACTCTCCGAACCTGAAAACTCTGTTCTTGATAAATTGTTTGAAAAGATTGTTTTGTCTCTAATTTAAAGAGAAAATATCTTTCCAGATGTGAGTTTTGTTGAAGCAGGGCTGCATGGATTTCTGCATCATCCGTGGGATGGTGAGCATGCAGACTGCTGCTTCCTGCCTGATCCGTAATAGTCTGCGGGTGATTCTAGGGGAAGATGAAAAAGGTTGCTGGTTCCCTCAGAGGGGCTCTTTTGGGAGCGAGGGCTGTTATATCTCCTCTGATTCCACAGCCTTGGGAACTTTGACCTCCAGCAGAGAAACCAAAATAAAAATCCCCCTCTTACTGCCAAGCCAGCACAACAGGAAGATGTGGCGGTGGAGGAGAGGAGGAGCCATGGAGAACAATAAAGCCTCTCTGTAAGGCTCCAGATGGGTGCTGTTTGACAGCTCAGAGCTTTTGTTCTGGTAAAATGAGGAGGCGCTGCCATGTTCTGCAAGGTTGCCAGACATTGTAGGTTATTCATAATGATGCACTGCATTGCTAAAGAAGACAGGAGATCCACCGTGTCCACAGGCAGAGATGTGGTGAGGAGCAGCCTCTACTGTGGTTTCAGGCCAGCTTGTACAAATGGATCGTGGAGTCAGGTCCGCATGCTGGGATTCATTAAGACCTTTTCCACCATAACAAGAAGACCAAACATTTTCTCCTCAGTTTCATCACTAAAGTATTTTGTTTCATCTCTCATTCACATGCAAACAGTGGGACTGATTCACTGTATGCAGTCAAATGTTTCCTACATCTCTCATGGCAGATGCCTTAGTTCCCCACATGGCCATTACAGGAGGGGTTTTCCTTCTGTCTTTACAAATAAAAGGAAACTAAGTCCAGTCGGACCCTTGGTGCCATTTCTTCTCCCACCTGTCAGTGAGGAGGAGGGAGCAGCAGGTCGGTGCACCTTAATGACGGGGAGGGGATGGCGACGGCATGAAGCGCTCTCAGGGCGCCTGTCGTCAAGATATTTGATTGGTTAGGAAACTGGAGGGTTTCTCATTTCTTAAAGCCGTTTGTGACAGAAAAGGCATCAAGGATGAAGAGTCATAAGATTTTCCTGGAACTGACCGAAGAAGATGATGTAGGAAAGTCCAACAAGACTAGAGGGACGTTTTCCCCTGTGCTGACAGTAATGTAGACCTCTGGGTAAGAACTGCAGCATGCAGCAAACTCTGGTCAGTCAATGAATGATTGGTTGTACAGCAGGTAAACATTTCACCAACATAAACACCAAAAGCTACCCTCTGTTTTGTCAACCCTGGGAACTCTCCTATGATTGGCTCCATAACCAGGAAGTAAACCCTGCACTGAAGTAGTACTCCACCAAACTCTGTAAAAGGTTGAACAGTTTAATGAAAGGAATATCTGGAACAGGAACGGCAGAGAGTGTCAGCCACAGCGACCTGAACTTCTGGGGGAAGATTAAGACTGTGAAAGTCCAGCAAAGAATGACAGAACGCTTCTTCTGAGAGAACAGGAGGAGGACTCACCTCTGAGCGGATTAGAAGACAGTTGGCCGGTGGCGCTGCTGTCAGATGTGGAACCAGAGCAGGAACACAGCAGGGGAGTAAGTTGGTCCGAATTATTGAGGGGTCTAACTTTACTCAAAGTTGGGGACAAAAGCAGAGTCGAAGCCGGACAATCAGAGGTCTGAACAGAATCCAAAGAGTCAGGGAAAGAGCGGGAGTCAGAACCAGGAGATACAATGACACAGAGCACAATGCAAAACTTGGTCAAACAGGACAGAAACAGGTCAAGACCAAAAACAATCACATCTGACAGGGGTTCAGGCAGGATCAGGGTTTAAAGGGCAGACAGGTCAAAACAGGCAGGCAGAAGGCAAACTGGACTAGAATCACCATAAGGCTCAAAATAATCTGGCACCAGCTTCTGGTCTGAGGCAGATTTATAAAGGCAGGTGGTGGTAATGAGGAATGACTGAGAGCAGAGCAGGTGGAGATGATCGGGTGATTAGACCAGAGCTGGTGCACAGAATCATGACAGTGGGTTAGTTTTAGAGTAATAGTCTTACTTGTTGCTCCTTTAAGGAAAAGCTGTCATATTTTTTTTCTATTGTGACTTCATTATGTATGAACATCAGTTGCAATAAGAACTCTGTAAAATAAATATTTAAATGGCTGCAGTCTGAGGAATTCATCCTCAAATCTTTGGTTTTCATGCCTGAGAGTTTTCTTACAGAGCAGAAAACAACCTCTGTACCAAGGGAAGGTCCCACCAGCATCCTTCAGGTGTCGGACCATCAGATACCCTGGGAATAAGTCTCTGATTTGTTGGATGGATTCTTTTGGTGAGCCTGTTACTCTCCATCTCCACAGATTCTTATTCAAACTCACAGTTGAAGGTTTTTCTCTGGTTGCTTCATGGCTACAGACCAGCCTGAGTCCTTCTGGAAATCGTGCTCTCAGTTCTGGGGATGAGATAATACCAAGATCTTTAGGAAAAGGTTCCTCTAGTCTGTCTGGGTCTCATGTTTGAAGGATCTTGGAGGTTGGTAGACTAGCTGCCTAAATGTTTGTTCAGACCTGGAAAGAAGGTCTTTCTGAGGGTCAAGGTGTATCTGTGGGGCAGTTGGTCACACATCTGGATGCAGCGATGGATAGATGAGGTGTGATGCTGGCTTTTGTCTTCCATGAAAGGGAAGCCGGGCAGCGGCGCTCACACGTCTCCAGCTCACATCATTTCTCACTCGGTCTGACAGAGAAAACAAGGCGAGCGATAAATTAACCTCATTATGGATTTAATAAGACAAGCATGCTGGTGTGTTCCCAGTTCCAGTCCGATCCAGACTTGGATAACAGGGTTCAGTCATAATTTATAAGAACAACCGGGTTTGGATGGGATGTTCAGAGAGCTTTTATTTGTGTGCAGATTGTTGGACCTTGGACAGCATTAAACCAACTGATTCTCTTTTTATTGGATCAAATGGATCCATGTGTTTGTATTTTCTATCATTCCTCATGAAGCACATCACACTTTGGACTTCATCGCTCCTCCGATGTCTTCATATGCCTGTTTCCATTAAAGTAATGTGTCATGATCTGCCTTCTGCAGGCCATAAGTTAGTCGTCCTGTTGTGTAAAACCCAGCAGCCGCGGCGCTGATGGTGGAAACGGTTCTTCTCAGCATAATTCAAAACACACACAGATATTAATGTTAACAGGTGCTGTTGTTTGCAGTAATTGTTGCTGCGATCAGAGGCTCAGTGTGTTTAATGTGTCAGTCGGAGCCTTTCTTCTGCTGCAGCAGCCTTAGATGACACCATGTGACATCACAGAACCGCCTGGAGGACCGGTGACCCGTCCAGGACTGGATTCATCCGTCCTAAATCCGACTGTCACCTCCGCACATCTTAATGATCCAAGGAAGCTTGGAAGACTCATTAGGTCACTTCCTGTCGGTTCTTCCTAGCAGTGTCCTGAGGAGCTTTGCTGTGATTCCAGATAAACTTGTGATCCTGAATATTTTCAATGAGCTTTTTTTCTCTTCTGTTTGTTTTACTTCTGTTAAACTTGTTCTGATGCTGCTCCAGTCGTTCATTTTGTGAAACCCTGAGGAATGTAGATTTAGGAAAGAACCGCAGCCTGATCTCACTCAACCACAGCTAACCTGGATTTACAATCCTTCTGTTGAAGATCATGTTAAATAACGATGGACCACTATTGATCCTGTCAGGTGGGCTGATCAGCTCAGAGCATTTTATTTCGTCTGCATACCATAATCAGACACAGCACCTTTTCTAAACGTTAAATTACTCTTTTTGGCAGCACTTCATTTCACTTTCAGAGGCTGGAGGACTAAATGTAACTTTTATTATCCTTTTGAAAGGAAGCAGAAAGAAAGCTAATGTTAGCTTCTAGCATTAGTGTTGTCTGAAGTTCATTGGTCCAGAGGTTCATACTGAATTTGGAGCTTCTGCGTCTGTCTGTGTTTTTAATTCTGTCCCATCAAACTTTCTACACTTTTCATTTTTCCAAGCGGTCTTTGCTGATTCTATTTCTATCTATTTTTTTAATGTATCTAATGTCTTTTATCTGTTTTCTATTCATTTTATTGTTTTGTTTTTTTTTTGCCTGGCCATCCCTGAACTGAGATTATTTATCTCAGTTGTGACTTTCTAGATAAATAAAGGTTTAATAATGTTAATAATTTTAAAAATAGCAGAAATGTATTACATTAATTTGAGCAGCTGAAACCATCCTGATCTGCTCTCTATTACTAATCCTTTCCTGAGTCGTCTTGAACGTCATCTTTGACGTCATCGTTCCTGTGCTAAATGAACACAGCATTTAACTCTCCAACTTCAATAACGGTTCTTCAACTCCATCAATCCTAAAATCTTCTTTTTTGGTAGCTAAGGTGTAACTTTAACGGTCGCAGATTACGGTCCATCTGATTAAAGCTGCAAACAGCAAAACAAGAAACTCAGAACAGAAACTAAGTGAAAGCTATTCTTTCAAATTAACACTTTGCTGCAGCTGTTCTACGTTTAAAATGTTGAAGAATTGATTCGTTTCCATGAGTTAATTACTAAAGTGCCCAACATTAGATTATAATCTGGAAAATCTTTTTAGTTTCTTGATTATTATTATGAGTCCATTGTTCCTCAGATTTACTCCACTGCAGGACTCTGCAACGTCTCGTCTTCTGTTTTTAACTTTATTACACTTTGCATCCAGTTCAGGAGCAGCCAGCAGCTGAAAATCAGTCCATAGCTGCAATTATATTTAATAGCAAACGTTTATTCATATCCGCTGCCCCTCTTTTCTAATAAAGTAACTCCATAACTCCAGCAGGAAATGTTGGACAAAAATCCGTCCCACGATGTCTTCACTGTATGGAACATGTTTCTGAGCGGAGGGCTAATCGGCCTCCTTCAGGGATAGAGACGCTGCAGGTGAAGCAGGAGATGCTTTACTTTCCTTAAACTAAAGCTTTCCCTGACGTTTCTGATAAACAGTATATTTACCTCTGAATGCAAATCTGATTCGGATAAACAAACCACCTTCATCTTCCTCATCTCAGGGCGTTCTGGACTGGGCCCTGAATCTCAGCAGCAATGGCGGCCGCAGCGCCTTCTTCTCCGTCTGTGGCTGCTGGCAGAGGAGGGTGGAGCACCCGAAAATTACACTAAAGACTCACATTACTGTAACATCATTTCACTGGAGTAAGAGTGAAAAGGATCTGTCTAAGAAACGCCTGAAGTTGGAGTAAATTCGTTAAGAAGACCAATAAAGACCCGAGTAACTCAGCAAAGGATCTGATCTACTTTATAAAACTGTTATCAGTCCAAAATACAAAGTCTATTTTTACAAATATGATGATTTAAAGATAAGCATTTTATTCATACAAATCCGAAATTAGCTGCAAAACATTTTTCTAAATCATATTTTTCCAACCTCAAACCTGTGAAATCAAGTATGTAATAAATTGTACGTTAAAGTCTGATAAACTTCCTGCAGTGAAGATTTATATTTTGTACATTACCTTGACCTCCATCTGTTACGGATGACTTAGCAAGTATAAGACTAAAAGGCAAAGCTTGTGCACAACACAGGAAACCAGTTTTAGCAGAACTTCAACTTTCTGATGTGTTTCTTCTTCATTCAGTTAAGTTACTTAAGAGTAGCCAAAAAATACTCACATAAGAGCAAAAAAAGAAGTTTGATGCAGTAAAACTTCTCCTAAAAATACTCTTCAGTCTAGAAGTTACTCTGGGCTAAAGGGAGGTTTCCATGGAAACCTTTTTTCCCCAGGATTCATCAGGAAACACTCCATCCTGCATGAATTTGACCAAAGCTAACCACAAAGCTAGCTTCCAGGTTAGTGGTCGTTAGCTTAGCAGCAGACTGTCCCTCCACTGGCTTCCACCCCTTTATGAACTCATACTGAAGCGTTAAGCTGCGTTCAAACCAAATGCAGCAACAGCAGCAGCAGGAGCAGCAGCAGCAGGAGCAGCAGGAGGAGCAGCAGCAGCAGCATCTGCAGCAGGAGCAGCAGCAGCAGCAGCAGGAGCAAGAGCAGCAGCAGCAGGAGCAGCAGCAGGAGCAGCAGCAGCAGCATCTGCAGCAGGAGCAGCAGCAGCAGGAGCAGGAGCAGCAGCAGCAGCAAGAGCAGCAGCAGCAGGAGCAGCAGCAGCAGCAGCAGCAGCAGCAGCAGCAGCAGCAGCAGCAGGAGCAGCAGCAGCAGCAGCAGCAGCAGCAGCAGCAGCAGCAGCAGCAGCAG
>JAUZNJ010032565.1:0-34306 GCA_034780135.1 Jordanella pulchra | reverse complement strand
CAAATAAAAAAAAAAAAAAAAAAAAAAAAAAAAAAGTGAGTCTATATTTGGACAGGACGTGGTTACAAGTGGCTGTATGAGTGCTTTAAAATGAGGCTTTTCAGATTTTTAACCAAACTGCCTCAGAGGATTAAGAACAACGACGGCATGAAAACATTCAGGATTTATTGCCCACACCCTCCCTCTCGCTCCCTGGTGGTGACCTCAGCTTGCCACTTCAGCACTACAGAGAAACTGGAGGATGCAGTGAGCTAACTTATCTAATGACACAGGAATGCTGGCTGGCAGCTTCTATCCTCCAGAGCATTTTATTAGCTTAGGAAACCTCTCTCTTGCTCACCCCACTTTCCCTCCCTCCTTCACCCTCGCCGTCATTTCCTCTCTTCAATGGTATAACCATCCTTGGCTCCCCCCCCCTCTCCCACACACACAATTCACAGCTCAGATCTCATTTTTCTCCTGCTGCCTCTGGCATAAAGCAAGAGGAGCATAAGGGATTTATATATGTTTACAGCAACCTGCTGACATTTGGCTGCATGTCTCTGCCTTCAAATCTATGGCCGCAAAACGCGAGCACCTGGTCAAGGCTACATCAAACAGCAAATGTGTGTTTGCGTGTGTGTGTGTGAGAAAGAGAGAGCGGGGTACTGGAGAGGTCCTCGAGTTCGGATTTCTGTCACATTAAAAGAACCCAGGCCCATTTTCTAAAACGCCTTCGAGAGTCCGCCCCCTAAGCTCTTGAAACACTCAAACACAAAATGGCTCTGGCAGCTGGTCGAGGCAGGGATGTAAATCAAGGCAGAGCACATGAATGACTACCCTTTCATGATGTGCAGGATATAGCCTTCCCTTTGCTCTCCAGAGAGAGGGGGTTAGAAATGATGCCGCGAATTGTCGAGTCTTAATGATTTTAAATTAGCCCTTCAGATTTTATGCCACCGTTTATGCAGCCGGGCATAATGGAGAAGAGCCATGAATGAGATTCAAATGTTTTTGTGTGATTCTCAATACAGTTATCCTTGCCTGGAGTGAAAAGAGAGAATTAATACAACCAATTTGTTTGCAATCTCTTAAAAAAAAAAAAGATAAAATAAAAAGGAAATCTATAAAAGCAATTGTATCTTATCTTACAATGACCAATTATAACATTTATACATCAAGCCATCTTTAGCATTCTGCATTTACTAATTTCGCCCAAACAGTGTCAACCTTTGAGCACAGATAATTTATTCCTCTTCAATGTTATACTAGGCAAATACAGCTTTTTGTTGCCACATGGAGTGATTTAAACCGTATTCATATAAGGCTAGACCATATGGCAAAAGGTTATATCACAATATATTTCTTAATTTTAGTTGATAGGATATTATTCTAATTTCAATATACAAACATAAAAAGGTGAAGGTTACAAAATCCTGTTCAAACTTATGACAATTATGTAGCCCCATTTATAAAACGCTTCCATGATCACATTTTACCACAATTTACTATAAAAATGAAACAGATAAAACTAAATGAAACCTAGAATCTCAGTCAGTAACAAATGCTGTAATAATAGACTATATTGTATATAGTGACATCAGAAACGTGTTGAAAAGTCAAATCGATGCTACTGGATATCATATCGCGATATTCATTCGACGATGCTCCATTGCTGAAGTTCACTCTGGTGAAAAGGGGAGGTAACTCTTACTGACATAAAGAAACCAAAAAAAAGTGGAAGAGGAAGCGCTGCATCTTTTACCATGGAGGTGTTTAAAAGTGACACAGAGGGTGAAGATTTCATGGGACATGTCTGTTCTTGGTGTTGATTTTTATCCACTTAACTTCCCTAAAAAAATGTGAATTATATTCCAGTGCGACTTATCTAAGTCTTTTCCTTCTTTATTATGCGTTTTATGGCTGGTGTGATTTATACTCCGGAGCAACTCATAATCCAGAAAATACGGTACTGATTAATACCTTTCAGTAAGATCAAATTGAAATATTTAAGGGCTTTTCTGATCTTATAACTGGCAGTGACGGTTATTAAGAAAAATCTGCATGGATCAAAATTGGAATCAGCATGTCAAGCCTTTGAACGATCCGGAATTGGTGATCGGCCAGAAATCTGCAATCGATGCACCATTAATAAAAGCTACAGCACATGTGAAGGTAAGCTTATGCTACCTAGTGCTAGCTCATAATAGTGCTTAATTATATACATAATGATCCAGCTAAAAGGATTTAATGGTTATGAAAACAAGCTGCAGTTAATGACACCGCCCCTAACCAACCGGGGACTGAAAGTCCTGTCTTGCGTTTCAGTGCGACTCAGAATGGTTGGAACCATAAGCGAGGGAAAACTGTCACAGATCTGTACTGAACCGCTTAAGTTGAAAAAAGTGGAAAAAAGCCATTAGTCTCTGTGATACATCTATTTGGTTTACTAAAGAAAAAAATGGAGTATCTTTGTTTTTATTTATCAAAGATAGAGCAACATTGGACAGTGAGCTGTTAGACAGAGAAATTTTCCCTCAGGTTAGTTCACCTAAATGACAACAGCTTCATAAACCATTTGAACATCTATATGAAGGTTTTCCATCAGGACTCGAGTCTGAGCTGAACTTCTCTTTTTTCAGCAAATTTTTTTTTTTTTTGCTGTATTTTTTTGAGGATTTCTGTGCTGTGTTTGGCAGTGGGTGAAGGATCCCTGCCTTGCCTCGAGATAAATCTTCTCCAGAACCTCATATTGCTTGTGCTTGCTGTTGGGTTTTCCAGAGGAATTTCCCCTGTTTTTCCCTTGATATAACTCGCTGCCTGCAAGTGAAGCATAGCTCGCAGAGTGGAGCTGCATGAAAAGAGCTGATAAGAGGGTGGGACGATCAGTCTCACTGAACACATCAACCCTAAATGTGTGGCCAGTGAATTGGCCTAACTAATTGTAACCGGTCAGGAGTAAAAATGTTTATATTTCTGAACATCGTTTAAAAGAAAACTACATTCAGATGGAATGACAGAATATTTATGAGCTCATAAAAAAGGCAGCTGTACTTGGAGAGATGTTGCTTGCTTTAGTGCCAGGTGAGGGCTTTATTTTTCCCTTCTTGCTTGTGGCCAGCTTCAGTTAACAAAGCCTGGAAGGAACTTTCTAATCTCAAGACTTCGGAGTCATTTCACATCTCAGCCTCTGGCCTTTTCTGAATGATAGTACTGTTGCCTCAACGCAATTATGGGACAACTCAATTACCTTTCTTGTCCCACGACTTTCCATTACACAAAGCTCATTTTTTTAAAAAAGAAGAAAGAAAAAAAAGAGCAAAATCAGTGTATGGGTTCTGGATTTGTTTTTGTTTATTTCCAGATTACATACATAAACAGGAAGAATTCCCGTCATTAAACGTCACTCTTTAGTTCAACAGTTGCACTAAATGAATGGAAAACAAATAGCTGTTTAAATTCTACTCACTGATGGAGTAAAGCTAATTATTTTAACTGAGAATGCATTTATTTCAGAGATCATTGTCAAAACATTACAACTTAACACATTTTGAGAAATGCAGTGTAAATTAAATTACAATCTGCATCTCAGTGTCGCAGAACTAAATGAGCAGAAATCAAAACATGAATGCAACATATGGAAGCTTGTAGTTCATTTAGTGCATTAAAGGTTTTCAAAAACAAAAATCTTGACATTACTTTTTTTATTTACAATTTACTAATCAGTATCAAAATAGACAAAAAAGGGAAAAGTTTTGAATTTCTTCAAGTTGGCACAACATTTTGCAGCAGCAAAGCAGACAAACGCTCTGTGTTTTGTTGCTAACCTACAAAATGAACAGCATCACCCCGACATTGCCCCTGTAAACAAGGCATTAAGAGTTATGGCTAAGAATCAGTAACAATAAAGAAGATTTTAAGTGTGCAACACATTCAAACATTAAAGAAACAATGTCTAAGAAAATAAAAATACTGTCTTACTCTTATGATTATATTGTTACCATATTTTCAAGAGAATTGTTTGTCTCAAAAAACAGTTTTTCAGGTATTTTAAAAATGTCAGCCCTAGTTTTAATAAACTGAAGTGATTTTTTTCTAGCTGAATGGATTCCAACTCTCCTTTATGAGAAAACATTTAAATTGCTATATCTATATCTAGATCTCCATCTCTCTCAACAGACAGAAAGACAGACCAACCGATCATTTTTCTGAGTAAAATAAAAGTCAGAAGGGTTTCTGGTATATGTTCTATTGCATAATTAGGCATATTCTTATATTAAGTCCTCCCAATATATATATATAAATAAGCACTAAATTGTATTCGTATTGATAAAAAAAGTCATCTTTTAAAAATGTATCTTATTTTTACTTCTTACAGCAATAAATGTGCATTTTCTATGAGACGCCTCTCAACTAAACACTAAACTGTATTTGTATTTTTATGTTTTCAGTTTCGAGGTGACAAAAACAGCACATGTAAAATTGAAACACACTAAACCATATGGACCTAACCCATTCTGCAATCTAAAACAATACGAAGTGACTTTTGAAAACCAGAACAAGACCAATGGGGTCTAGTAGAGACAGGGTAAGTCAGCAAGACTCATATGAGGAATCTAGTCTGGCATTTGTTCTTCCCTTCCTTTTTTTCAGAAGAAGCAAAAGTCTGAAACATTTAGATTTTACTTTGCAAACTCATCAATAACTCCGCAACATCTGGTTTTGAAAATACATGAATAAAGCAGAGTTCTGATCAGTCGAGATGCATACCATGTAGCTCAATTCAGTTTTGAGGAACCTATTTTTTATACCAAAACAGTGCGCACAGCCCCTAAAATAATGCAATCTTAACACATCTTTAACAACTGTGGAGTTTAACACGACGCCTCTGAAGCTGTTACTGACATCTGTCAAACTACTTGCATTAGAAAGTGTTAATGCAAACAAACACAGAGCTATTCATAGACTACAGGTGTTAGCTTTTTTTTTATTAAAGGAGTTTAAGATGACTGTATATAAATCTTAAATGGTTTAACATACATGCGTTTAAGACTTAATCTTGTTGTCTCACTGGATTTGTATCAGGATTTAGTTTAGAAGGGAAAAAAGCAGCTGGAGTTCAAAGATCAGAAAATAAAACTATGCTCTGCGAAGCTGCATTACACTTGAGATTTGTTCTCTAGGGAAGGTTTTCAGCAGGGTGAGAGAAAAGGGACAGGCTGATATAAAGCAAACTCAGTTCCCTGCCCTCTGCCCTCCCCCCTTATTGTGTCAGGCTTAATAGGGTCAACCAGGACAACTGAATGAAGCCTGCATTAATGAGAGGAATTGGCCTGTAATTCTAACACTCATTTCCTTTCAGTGCTGTTGAACAACAAATGGCAGCTCTATTTGGGGTCTGAACTCCAACGCGTGAGATTACTTGGATGAGAGGATAATGAAAGGCGAAAAATGAAGTCAGAAGCAGCAAGTCTGCCCTGTCCCGTTTTAAACTGCCCCTCCTCCCCACTTAACGCATTTCATTAGGTTCCAGTGGGAGCAAAAAATCAGGTCCTCTGCTGCTGAAATCTGTGAGGCCTGAGAGTTCACGGGCTGACCTCTGATCTCCTCCAGCCCAACAAGAAACTGCAGGGGTTAATGGCATTTTCACTGACCGACCTCGTTGAAATGCCTCAGTTATCTCTGAAAATGGAAAATCGTTTCTCTGCAATAATTGGGTGAAACACTGAAGTGATATTAAATCAAAGGTTTCTATTAGTCTTTAAATATGCCAAAGACGTCTCAACATTCCCCAGAAACAACCGGAAAGTGTCCACTTGTGTGAACGATTACCAGCACATGCAATTATCACCTTTCAAAACACACTCAGAAACTAATGTCATTATTGACAGATCTGCTGTATATCCTGTTACAGGGATCTGTTTTTTCTCAATTTCTTCTTCTCTGTGCTTTTAAAAACTTGTGCATAGATAAAAAGAAAAATAGAACAATGAGGAAAATGGTGTCAGTATTCATCACCAGAGATAAAAGATAACTGGGTGCTGCCAAAAGCAATAACCGTAACCTTGACAAATGAAGCGTTTGAGCACCCAAGTGTCGAGCATGTTTTCATTTTACTGTGTTATTCTGCTTTGGCGGTGCATAAAGTGAAGTAGAGCTTGTCTGGTTATGTGAGTGTCAAAATACTAAGTCCTCAGGATGACCTTTAGCTTAAATGCTGGGCAGACAGCAATTTAGGACGAGCGGTATGAGTCACTCTCAGCACCGAATGTGGAAGTAATACATTGGAATGCAGTCCTGGCAGCAGTCTGTAAAAACCCCCAAAGGGGTTCAGTGCTCCAGTTGAACACTCCAGGGTTAGGAGTTTGTGTGGTCCTACATTATAATCCTCCCTGATGCACTAGAACTGAATGTAAATGAATGTCTTGGATTTTAGATGGTTGATTCTTATAAAAACAGAAACAAGGATGCTAAAAGCAACATCTTATAAATGGTTTTACTTTAAGATGGTGTAAATCTAAAACAGGGATACTGGTTTTAAAGGTTACCAAAATAACATTTTAGAATGTTAGTATTACAGTAAAACTAACATTAAAATCCTATTTGTTTACAACACCAACGGAAAACTGGAGTTATTTTTCCATTCATGCTATCTTAATAAGCACAGTGAAAATTAGGAGGCAGTGAAGCAGCAACAGTTCAACTAGCATCTGTTTTGTCAATGTTCAATATAGCAGGTGAAAACATTTCCTCAAAAATGCCCAATATTAGTCTGACACATTGATTGTATTTAGTGGCAATTAGTTCCCTCTGGCATTATGTAAGAGCAATTTTTAAAACATTTGTGTTTGTTATTCTCCATTTGTAAAAATCCACTTTCCTCCCATATCAAGGAATATAAAACACAGTTTTCAGGTAATCTCATAATGACAAGATGACAAAATTTCAAAACAGAAGCATATCAATTCAACATTCTCTGTGCATCAGGAGTCGATGTTAATTTCTAAGTTAAAATATGCTACTACTACCACCACTACTATGGCTTTCATCACCAATAACATTATCACCACTAATACTGGCACGACTAGTAGCGATACTACTACTAATGGTACCACTTCTGCCATTACTACTACTACCACTAGTTGTACCACTAGCACTGCTATTAGTAATACTTTTACTTCTGAGTACCACTACTAGTGCTACTACTGGTATAACAAATATGCAGCTAATAAACTACAAGTACCACCGCATGTTAAAGTAATGGTACTACTATCACTGCCACTACTAATGGTAATAGTCGCCCTCTTTAATTCGCTGTTACCTCTAAGTGTCCGATTTTTTTTAATATTTGTGTGTCTGGACGTTTCCATTCATTAATTTGCTGTGAGGACACTTGAACTCCCCACTCAGACAATCAAGGTAATTTTTAATCAATTCTAGTAACAGTATTCATAGCTAAAAAAAATAATAATGCTACAGGCTTTCATGCAGCTGCATATCCAGTAATCATAGCGACAATGAAAAACGTTTCTAACTAGACCAAAAAATACATATAAAGTGTGAACTTAACCATTTACATTTGTAAGCAAACCTAGAATCTGTGATACTGAAGAAATAAAAACTCTTTATTCTCATTTTATTTCATGGTCGCTAGGCTATGAATGTTTTCTGCAAAGATGCATCTAGTGCTACAAATGCAATAAAGGATTAATCCAAACACCTTCCTTTGCAAAACCAAAAAAGAATGGATTTTAAGCTCTAAGATGAAAGTAAAAGATGTAACAGATGGTTGCAGGATCTGTGTTTGGTCTGGTTGATGCTTTTATTTGGATTACAAAGCTGCGGTTGAAAAGTTCAGGCTGCCTTCTGGTTTATAAAAAGAGTTAAGAGTAACTGTCACTGACAGGATAACAGCCAGTGAGAAGGTCAATTCTCTTATACCACTGAGAGGAAGGAAACTGAGTATTAGCATGCTTTCCACATTGTCCAACACTATCAGCTGCATGCACCAGTTTATACCTCCAAAAAAAAAGAAGTTTATTTAAAAACAAAACGTGTGAAGTGACCAAATTATCACGTTTGATATTTTCCCCCAAAACACACATTTTTCTTTAAATAATCTGTGCTTCAGCAGGATGCAGTGGCCTTAAATGCCATCAGGGTGAATCTACAACCTCTTGTTAAAACAACCCCTCTAGTGTTTTTCCTTAGAGGAGATGGTGCTGAGATTAAGAGACGGGTCTGCCAAAGGCACATTACTCAAGCTCTCCTTGACGTGTATAAGGAAAACATGATATCTTGTGACAACCACTGGCATAGCCTGCAACTCCTTCAGGCTTATGATTTATACTTTCAGACTGTTTAAGCATTTGGGAAGAGGCAGTTGTCAGCCAATAAGAATGGGAACAAATGTTTCTCTTTTTTTATGAGATTTGGGTTAATTTAGCAAACATCTTGCCAACATCACCTCTCAGACTAAGTGTGTGACTAACTAAATAAGGCTCTCTCCCTCAGTAAAAATAATCTGTGCCTATTATGTCTTTTTTACTGTCATTTTAACTACATTTATTTACTTCCTCTCTTGCAGAGTACTGGTAAGGGTAAACATTGGATGAGAGCGTGTCCAAAGAATATTAAAATAATCTGTGTGCAGACAGAGGAAAGAGAGGGTTCTACTACTTGTGCTCGATTCTTTAGCATCTGTTCCCAACTGTTAATAAAAATGGATCGTCTGTAATTGACTTTTAAATTCAACTGCCTGCTGTTCATTGGTCCGGTCGACAGCTACAGGCCTCCAGACTACGCTCACTCTAATTTCAAGGACAGTTCCTCTAGCAACTTCCCGGAGAGTGGCCATGGCTCTTCCGTAAAAACAATCTGATGAGTCACCGATACGTGGTCGGCAGTGAAGCATAGCTGGCAGCTGAGATAGAGACTCAAACATTAATTTCTTTATTCAGCACTAGACTACTTTAGATTAAGGAAGTACAGAATGAGGAAATGAAAAATCCTTTACATTCGCCATATCATTTGGGATATGGTCATGAATCAAACTATGACCAATACTGGTTCGAGATCAGATGTTAATACTTAGGAGGGAACTGTGCAGCTGTCCAGACATTTTGGAGTATCTGTGTGGACTACATGTAGTGATAATATAGAGGCTCACTTCATAACAGCAGACTCAAAAAAACACAATAGTGGATTTTTCATTATTACTATTGTTTCATATCTTTATTGAATACTGAAAGTTACTCCATATTACTATAAAATAAGCTGAAGAAGTTTATAGAGGAGTAAAGGTGCAGCGAGTTTTTACATAATGCTGACAGGCCTGTCTTGTAAGTGAGAAATCAGGAACTCGTCTCAATAAGAAAATGTGTGTAAATGTTTCTTGTTACACAAAACGAGTCAATACAAACATGATTGAGGCTATTTTAGGGAGAATCTTAAGCCAGGCACCGGTTTAAACATGCTATTGATTGTCCACTTTTGAATTTTTAGGTAGACATCATGGGCACCGGTTGGGAAGGCATGGATACTAGAACTCTATTCTATTCTATTTGGAAATTGGCAGAATTTTCAATAGCAAGGCAGCCTTACAGTCGCAAAAAGTAACTTTAGGTGTTGAGTAGTGTCACAAACTTAAGATAAACTGCTGCTCGGTCAGAGTTTGTTGTCAGATTCGAAGAGAAAAAAAGAGGGCCAAGCAGGCGGATGGCAGCACAAATCACTCTGAGTAAATGTTGGTTTATGCTCGACACATCTACGCTCTAATGAGACACATTTGAAATAGGCAAACGACCTTTGCAGCATTTATACTCTGCAGCTTCTTCCCCACTGTAGCTACAATTCTGCTAGACTCTAGGGGACAATGTAGGGCACAGACAGCCAGCTTACAACACACTACATCTAGAAATAGAAAATGCAGCTGTTTAACATTTGAATGTGTGACAATTTCTATCCCAGAGGTTTTTATTAACTGTTTATCAAGACCAAATCACTAGATGTCTACAAGGTGTTATATTTGTGAACCCTCGCCAGTCGAGCTCCAACTGGTCCATCATCTTTTTCCACAAAAGACTGTCCAGCTGTAGCTGCGTTTGAGACCCGACTCGCTAATAAACAGTTGGAAAAGCATGAAAAGCGAGGAAATCGGCTGTAAACTGAGACTAGTTTGATTTGTTGCTATATTGCATCCTTTTTCACTTCACTCAAGCCAATTCTTATGCTTAAAACACAAAGAGGTGCTTATTTTTTGTTGTTTTTTTTTTTTACTAAGATATGTCTGTTTCAAATACCTTAAACTGTGTTTTAAAACTATGAATAAATCTACTTGGTGTTGTTTAAAGTTATTTACAGATTCTGAAAGAGTCTACGAAAATTTCAAAACAGAAAATAAAAAAAAAGAATATACGAGTATATTAACTCATATATTCTATATTTGAATATATTTGAATGACTTTGTATAGCTTTCTGCCCCCAGCACTGCTTTTCAACAGAGGATTCATGTCCACAAACTGCACTATTTCCCCATGTTTAAAGTTATGCATTCAAAATCAGTGCATTGCCCAAACATTTTTTAGATATCCAAAAACTGACACAAATTTAACAGGAACACAAACACGCACACCAGTTGAAAAAGCTTTAAACTTGACATTTTAAAAACTGGTAAATCAATAAGTTTATTGGAATTTCTTGCCTTTTTTTCCCCACTGCGACGCAGCATGAGTGCGAATGTGCAGACTTCCTTTTATCCAGTCCTATCTGCATAAGTAGGGTTGTGCTTATTATAAACAAGCAGCTTATTGGCCAACATGCATTTCAAAAGCCTGCGCCTAGCCAAACAAAGCTGCTATATAAACTAGCTGTGGGTCTGCCCCTCGTCGATATGCAAATATGGCTGGGTGAGATTTTACACTGAAAACGATTTTTTTTTCTTTTTAATGCTACATCCATATCGTATTTTCCCGGTATTTATGCCCACTCCTTTTTCTTTAAATCTTTTATCCATGTTAGAGGTGATGTTCATATTCCCCCTTAATATGCAAATTATCAGACCCCTTAAAATGCAAACGATCAAATTGATCCAGACATTGGACTGATCCACCTGCAGCCGCATAAACAGGGACTACGCACCAGCACAGAAATGCTGTGTTTTATTGGGTAAAACAAACAAGCTCAGACCATCGGTCCAGTCGCCTTGATAGGTCGGGCGTTTGGCCAGCACTACATGAGAAAGATTGAACTTCTTTGTCTTATCCATCCACATCCCCTCTGTCTAGAGGAGAAGCAGTTTTTAACTTCCATGATAAAACCATAGCTGGAGATGCTGCGGTGATGGCAGCTGCATAAATAATCCATGAGACAAACATTTATCACAAATAGCTTACATTATTCATCTATCGAGGAGCATAATAAGCTGTGGAACCTGCTTTGGGAATAGCCTGCTGTGAACTGAGGGAAAGGGTTGTGTGTGTGTGGATGGGTGTTGGGTGTGTAAACGCCACACTGCCACTGGCATGTAGCTGCAATGTTAGGCTAAAGGGGCCCCCTCTGTGTTCCCTGTGCCCTGGAGCAGGAGCCAAGGCGTTCTGGGCTGTATTTCAAAAGCAATAAATTTTTCCTGCATCTCAGAGATGGCATTTGGAGGTATCAGCATGCTAAGCCTGGGAGGGGACGCCCCCATCGCCCTGCCGACAACCCTGGGAGCTGCCACTGCCTCGTCTGCTCTGAGGGGATTTGTTTCACTGCTGGGCCTTAAAATACCATAGCTCTGGTGTGTCTCCCCCCACCCCAGCCCAGCCCAGCCAACCTCCTCCTGACTCTATGCTTCATTTGGCTCCAGACTGACAGGGAGACAGAGACTCCTACATGAGACCTTTTCCTGCTCCTTTACACAGCTCTACATAACTCTATCTTTAAATCATGTTAAATGGTGTGTAGGTTATTTTGTTCAAACAGCAACTCATGATGCATTTTGGCTTTTATTAAGTCATTACCCATATTCAAAGGCACGAGTGCTCAAAAGCTTAAATTAAACCAAGGGGGGAAAAAAACAACAACCCTTCATCCTCATCAAGCAAGAATGTTGTCAGCTCTGACCAGAGGTCCGGCTGCTTTGATGGCTTTTTATTATGTGTTGCTTGCTTCCTCCTCGTCTGCTTCCTTCTCTGGCATTGAGTGAGTCGGGTGAGGCACAGACAATTACTGGGAGTTTGTTGTTCATTTACTCCCACAAGGCCAAAAGGCGGAGGTGATGAAGCAGCTGTTGGTTAGCATGCTGAATGATACACAAACACACTAAAGCCTAATGTCCTTGGATGTGGAGAACTTCTTCAGTTCACCTCTAATCACAATGCCTCTGCTCTCCGTCTGTGGGGCTTGGGTGTGTTCCCAGTTCCTTGAGTAGATTTGCCTGAGTTGGCTCTAATTTGTTGAAGGAACAGCAGCTGTATGGGAGTATGATGCAAATGGCGACTAGGTCGATTTCATTTCAGAGTCACTCAGCGAATTTTCAGGAGCTTCTACTATATAAAATGATGCAGAGAGAGAATACAGCACATATCTTTGAGTTGTTTAACGTAGTGTGAAAAGAGCGGTACAATGGAAGTCATTGAGAATAGCCTGACTGCAGATACCAGAACATATATCTGTGAACACGGATTATACGGCTATGATAACATATTACTTGGTTAAGTGTTTAAGATGAAACATCGGCCTTTCTTGCAAACACCAGCTAACCCTTTAGCAGCAAAACACTTTGCTTTACTGTAAAGCAAAAATATTTAATTTTTCAAGGGGAAAGTGAATGATAAAGCTGCATAACATCATTAAAAGGTGGATTTAAGAATAATAATCCCACTCAGCTGGGGAGAAGGTTAAATTGTTGCTACTATGATGGAAACCGTAAAGTCTCATAAGACAAAATCTAATTATTTGGTTGTAGAAGAAAAAATATATCCAGATATTAAAGATGTTTTTCTCTGTTTTTTTTATGTGTACCTTGACTCTACGCAACATTTTACATATCTGTATGTGTTCATCTATTTTTGATAAATATGATAAAAGGACATTTATGTCAAAACAAACAACAGAAAAAATATAAACAACCTGCAATATCGTCCAACATTTAGATACATGACAAATGATTTATAAAAAGTAACTTGTTTTATTTCTGCAAGCTAAATGTCCACAGAGCTTTCCACAAAGATGTGAACCAAACATGAAATAAAAATCTCAGCTGTTCAGCACAGATTTCAACCCTTTGATGCCAACATATAAAACTACATCCTTATTTCATGCAGATAATTAGACTCTCTCAGTAAAAACAGCTTGTATTATTTTGATCTAGCATTAAGTGCTTGTAACTGTTAACCTGATCATTGTGATAAAATACATAAACTAACATATATCTGATGGGTTCATGCAAACTATTGATTGCTATGTAACAGATTGTGTTTTTAGGGAAACATAGAAGCTCATATTTGAATGAGTAGCATAGAAATAAAAAAAGAAAATCTTGTTTAGGAGACCTTTGACATTTATTTTATTCAAACTTGCAATTTTATAAATGAAACAAACCTTCATCTTCATAATCCATTACATCCATTTGACTTTAAAGAACAAAATATCTGGCATATGTTTGAACGTGGAGCTGTGGGCCTGTAATTAACCTGAAGTTTTCTAAGCAGTTTATTCGGTTTTTTTATATACTCAAAATATTTATTTTATTTTTTAAAGATGTTGGCTTGTGTATTTTTTATTCAAATCGCCAGATAAATGACAGTTCATCATAGCATAACAGTTACTCTGAGCTACCATTTCTCTATTATTGAAAATACATTCAATGTAATACATTCAATGTTTTTGCTATTTTAAGGTACTTATACAATATGATTATCCAACCCGTTGCTACAATACATCCTTTTTGATAAGAGGCAGCCGCTATTGTATATCAACATTAAAATAAGTTTAAAGCTATACCACATGTAGCACGTCCTATAAAGCTTTTCTAATACTAAAATTTAAAGCAAGTATAAAAACCCCAACAGAAATATATTCTGTGTGCTTGACAAGTCTTTTTCCTCTTAGATAAAAAAAAAAAAATCTTCAAAGCGAGTGCACTTGTAATCTTACCCGAGTGGTCTCTAAAGCTCTGACAGCCATAACAACCTGTGTGCTACACCTGCAGAGTGCCCCCCCCCCTCCAACCAGCCCCATCTCTCTCCACCTCGCCACTTTAAAAACCACTCTAAAAGCATCCACCTTCGTCCTCCCCACTGAGTCAGACAGGACAGAATCAGAGGAAAACACAGCTTCACCAGACCAAACCACTACTTCTTTCAGCCAAAATACCAGCTTGAGAGAGGGAGAGAGAGTGCAGGCGAAGGACAGGCTTGGTAGCGGGAAAGAGAAGGGGGCAGGGAAAAAGGGGGGGCTCAATCACTCTGTGGGAGGCAGAGAATGAGGGAGAACAGCATAGTACTGGTGTTGGCTCAGAGCCATGTTTGTGTCACTAACAGAAGTGGCCTTGTCTTCCCCCAGCCCAGCCCTGCACCCCCTGCCTCTCCCCCACACCATGCACCAACTCTCTCCTGCTTTGCCTGGATACAGAGTCAAGGGGTGACCGGCTGGATGCTTGGTAACAGAAGAGAAAAGGAGGGAATCAGAGCTGGAGCAAAAATCAAAAAAACAGATAGAGGAGGAAAAGCCACTCAATGGCAGGGACTGTTTTTGGGAATGTTGATGAGGCAGAGAGCTTTTTTTCTCTCCTTTTTGGATCCTCAAAGTGAACCAACAGACAGCACTGTGGATGTGTGGGCGATTTGTACTCAGCATGCCCGCAGAGCGGCTGAGCGCGAGCTGCTTTGAAGATTCATTATTTGCATTATTTCACATGCACAACAGGAAGAAGAAGAAAAAATTGAGCCAGGTTTCTCAGATCCAAGAGCACCTGATAACGATACTGATACATCTTAAAATTAAATAAGCTCAATGTGGTTTCAATCAAAGGCTGGGAAACAGAGTGAATAAGATTTCACTCAGATTGCACTGCAGGAGATGAGCCAACTCTATTCCCAACTGGCAGGATTGCAAGAAAAAAAATAAAATAAAAAAAAAGCTTGCACACACACACAGCTTTGTTATAGAGGCATGATGTTTTCTAGCAGATATCTCTGTGCAACAAATTCCCATCTACACACTCGCAGGCAGGAAAAACAAATCAAGGCCACCTAAGAACTCGCTGCCAACTAGAGATCTGCCAGGCAGTATAATGCAGTGTGTGCTGTTAAAGCACAAACCGGTACCACCATTATTTTCACTGGCGTGTCGAATTAGATTCAAGAGGCAACATATGAATATTAATGGCATAAACCTTTAAAAATGAATGCTTTGATATCTTACCCACATAACAGTCACCATGTACAGTTTGGTCAGAAGTTTGCAAACACTCATCTTTGGCTTAACCGTTTTAAAATCCCTGCCTTTAATGAACCATGTCAACCAGGCTTTTAAGAATAATCTATTATCATGGCCTTTCATTCATTATGCATTCTAACGTATTTCTGATGTGTCTCTTGAATCATGCAGATGAAACGAAATATGGATGATCAAGACCCTACAGACTCCAGTCTACCATGAACTGGGACCTGCTGCAACACTGGTGTCTTTCACCACTGAGATCAAGTTTCTCATTCAAGCTATGTTTGGTAATGTTGGAGAGTTAGCAAGATTTGTAAGCAACACTTCACCTCCCCCTCCCCTTTCCATTCAAAGCATTCAAAGTTTTAGCACGTTATTTTTAGCAATACTAACCTCATGAGTTTTGTTAAAGGGTGCTGTGAATAATAACCTGACCACACGAAGGAGGAGGACGAAAGACAGAGATAAGGCATCTGTTTTTTTCTTTCCCCCCTTCAGACAGAATGGCAGGGATTGGTCAGAGTGTTTAGATGCTAGCGGCTCTCACAGACATCTTTTTTTTGTTTCTTTTTCTGAATACTTAAGTTATTGACTACTCTCAGGGTGGAAAAACCATTTCACTCCGTATAGCAAAAAGTGTCTCTGAACAGGATTACCAAGTATAGCTTTAACCCTTAAAGCCAAATGTATCATATTTGATACATGAATTTTTGAGACCTCTGCATTATCAGTGGGATATTTTCACTCTTAAGAACCCCACTTAATAAATCAGAAATCTGTAGGGAACAGAAAATGTATAAAAGATTATATGGAAATGCCTAATGTATCAGAATTTATGCAAATAACGATCAAATTTAACCCATACAAAATGTGTTTATTTTTTTCATAGAATTCAATGACAACTCTTATATTAAAAAAATCAGAATTTTCTGTCAATTATTTCATGGTTCGGGCTTTAAAGGGTTAAGATGGACGCCCCTGCTCTAAGATAAACACCTGCAGCAGCCCTCATGAAGGCATAATGTCTAGCCGCAGTGACATTAGCTATATTCTGATAAGACACAGCTTTTATATGTAAGAGCATGATGTGGTATAATGTGGAGCTGTTAACAGCATATAATCATTAAAGGTGCATTATGCAAGTTTAAAATTATTTTATTTCACATACATGCCCTTACATTGGCCCAAGGTCAACTATCAGCTTTCCTCTTTTTAACACAGTGGTGCTCTCATTCACCAGGTTACTTTGTTGAGTCTGCCACCACTGATGCAAGAGAAAACAGTGACTTATAGGGGAAGTTTCAACTTATTGGCTAAATGCTTTTCATTGTGTTTCATTTTGACTGACAAGGTAAAAATAATAATAAAAATCCACCATAAAATATTTTCACCAATCACTTTTTTTTTTTTTTTTTTTTAGAATAATTCAACCGTTGAAAGCTTTTATTTTGATTCATTTCTATAAATATCCAGACACAACAAACTGAACAGAGAATCAACATCAACAAAATGAATTTCCGTAAATTTTTCTCTGCAGTGCCATAAATTCTGGCCGTGGTCTCAGAAACAACATATCGTATTAACAATGAAATTAAACAATTGACCTAAAAAGACATTACCTGTGGTGGCCCTAAGGACATATTTAGACAGTTTCCTTGTGCCCCGGATGGACCTGAATTGCACACCAAACTTGTGCAAAAACTCTGGAACTTTTGTTATGAAGCTTTGAAAGCTTACTTCCACTTTCTTTCTACTTAAACTCAAATCAACAATTGGACAATTGGTTGAGGGTTGGATAAAATGTGGATGACGACTGGGAAAATGACTCCAAACACACATCATAGCAACTATTTTCCTCTTGAGCAAAAATAAAAAAATAATGCAGAACTACTGCGTTTCACAAGGAAGAGATTTTCGGAGTATTATAATAAACCACTTCTCTTACCGTCTTCAGTTTCTTGCCACACGATGCCTTCAAGGTTGACGCTGGTGCCAGGCTCGCATGGCCCCAAGCACTCTGGTTCTGTCGCTAGTGCCACGTCGGACGTGTTCACCGCCACCGAGCGCGTGCGCACCATTATCTGCTCACACGGTGAGGCGATTTCGTTGTTGCCGACCGTGGCCAGGAGGTGGAGGGGAGGAGGAGCTGGCGTGGAGACGGGAGATTCCATCTGTGGAGAAGAACGAGGAGGTTTGAGATGGGGAAAAAGAAAGACGTGACACAATTTACAACCTTCTTTCTGATCCCGTACAGAGCTGGTGCTGAACATTAGCCCACAACGAAAGGAATGAGAACACAGAGAAATTCTAGTGTTTCAGTAAAAATTTAAAGGAGAATCTCAACAGAAAACTAACTGGTTCAATGTACCACTGTGTCTTTCCTCAACCTCAGAGGTGATTAGCAGACAGGGAATGGAGGAACTGCCTCAACCACCTCTGTGGAAGAACAGAATTAGAAATGCAGGGTCAGGCAAACACCCCCCCCAGCTTTCCTCCCTCACACACAGCAGAGCTAGATCCATGACACCAAATCATCTCACACGCTGATCGCTCATTAATTCTCTCCATTAAAAAGCTAGTTGTGGTAAGGGAGTAGGCCTCTGAGGGTCAGTAATTGATTTCACCTGCTCTGACACGCTGTGACAGCATCGAGACGACAGCGGGTCCGTGTGGAAAAGGAAAATGAAAAGGACAGCGTGGCAGGGACATGATGAGAGCAACCAGAACTCTAGCCAGGTAAAGCTTGTGGACAAAAAAACAAAAACAAAACACACACACAAAGAGAAAAAAACAAAAAAAAAACTGATGATGATTTTTAGGACCACTGTGCCACCAGTCTTGGTTCTCTTTATTCAAGGCAGTCAATAATAAAGCGCTCCAAAATAATTAGCAGTGAGCTGCAGGAGGAATGCCAGGCTGCAGCCAGCAACGCACATTTATTAATTGGGCATAAACCACTCAGTGCTCCAGAATATGCTGCCAACGCTGAATCCAATTACGCTTAGATGACAAAACAACTGACACAGTAGATTATCAGCCCGCAAATCCTTTAAATTATTGTTTGCAGAGTGCTTAGGGAACCACAAACTTATAGCAGTTGTGTCTGAATATAAAGTTTGATTCCTTTAGATAAGTCAGTGAGGAAACTACTACTGAAACAGAAACAAACATGATGGTTTACTGGATGAACAGGCACCAATGGTACATCTGTGTTGTCGTCTACATTGTTTGCCTGGAAGCAGAAACCCCAACAATGATACAAGTTTCTGATTCATTTATTTCTATTCTAATCTTTAGTAGAAAGATATTGGATGTGGATTGCATTAGTTACAGCATAACCAATGATGACCAGGATAGTTTTGTATCTTTCTAAAATCATGACAGTGAATCAGTTCATAACCTTCAAGTTATTTTACGTTTTGAACTCACAGTCCACTGTAACAAATGCAAATCCACTAAGTTATAAATATCAGCAGGAGGTTGCTTCGAGGTACTTTGGTCAGATATACTCTGTCATACTTTACATGGGACTGAAAATCTTAAGAAGTTGGAAAACGGTTAAATGTGAAGTTTAAAATAACATACTGTTGGAAAAAAAAAAGGTGTTTAATAACAGGATCAAATTGACTAGCCGCATGTTGAACCCTAAAGTCTGGATCACAATCTAGTCCAATATCTCAGGAATCTGGAAATCCTGTTATTAAAATAATCATACACAGGATAAACTTTCTCACCTTCTGTACTTTTAAAATTTGGTTCTTTATGTAGTTTTGACTGTTTTTTTTTCCCATCATCCTCATTTAACGCCGCAACAAGGAACAAAAATAACAGTTTGCGTTGAAAATTATGGATTCTGAGTGATACAAAGTGGGTGAATAGAACGAAGCAAAACTGTAAATAGAGCGATGGCAACATGAATCCGTCACATAGCATAAACCAATCAGGGACTGGATATGATTATGAAATAGGGTGAATGAGGTCCGTCGAGATAAACCTTTTATTGCTCAAAAACTCTTTTTTTTCTAGTTTCATTACATGTTTTGCTTAATTATTTCCTTTTATGTTCTACTAAATTTCACTGCATAATCTTAAAGCAATAAACTAAGAACTCTATGCAGATGAGCTGAAATGCTCAACTTCTGATAAAATTCAAATTATAAAATCTAATTATTTATAGAGAGTTAGAAGTTTCCTAACAAAATCACAGGAAACATTTAAATAGGAAGAAGCTAACAATGCTATTTACACGCAGAGTCGGCATGAGAGTGAAAAGAAGGATTTTCATCTCCGGGTTGGAGGGTATACACAAACAGTAACGTGCTCAACGTTTGGCTTGAGGTTTTCAAAAACCACAAGCAACTGAACTACAGAGCTCATAAGATTATAAGGCTTCACCCAACGCCCAGTCTTTGCCAAATTCCAAGATTTCTTCCCCTCCTTGCAACACTTGACAGACGGATTTCGAAAACCACAATGCCTGACTGTCACGCAATCTCTCTCTAAACCGAATCCCTGTGCCAACCCCCCCGAGAAAGCCACACTGGGAAAAATAATGTTTAACACACTGGGCCTGGAGCTGTGTGTAACCAGGGCTCAGACTGAAGGGGAATTCTGCCTGGATTTCACACAATAACCCCGACAGCAGTAAAAGGAAACATACTTAGCCATAACTGGGCACAGTAGTCTTAGCTTTAACTTTCATTACACAACAAAACAAAGTGTCACAATGAGACACATGTAATTGTACTCACATGGCTGATAAGGAAACAGAAAAGGCTGAAAGATATGGTCTTGTCTGGTAACAACCTATTTTTCACCTCTGTGTGTTTTACAGTAATATTCCCAACAAACAAATTCAAAGAAATTCAAGCGAGAACGACCATCTTGTGAATTTGGTGAAATAAAGCGTATTGCACAACATGGAAGGACTAATTTAAGGGCTCCCATCTGGTTCGCTCTTTAAGCAATAAAAAGTCCGCTTTGCTCTGGATGAGAGATGCAAATGTTTTAAATCATCTTGGAGTCAAATGCCCAAAAACGGCACATAAATGAAGACCCAAATATGTTTAAAAACAAAACCAAGAAAGCAACAACGAGGAGAAAACTGTTCAAACGTTTACAGATCAGAGGTTGTTTGCAACATTTGTATAAATATACTCTAAAGACGTTTCAATAATGGAGAGTTAGCTTTGCTGGTTAATAACCATCAAGTCTATGTAACCTCCTGTGAAAAGTGGCATCTGAAAAAGATAAACTATAACAAATAAAATCAAAACCAAAGAAGCCTATAGCTTAAAGAGATCATAGGAGGAATCCAAGAAACTGAGACATTGATTAACTCTAATCTAATCCTGTCATGTATATCATGGTTCCTGGTTCTCAAATAGCTATGAGTCATTCTAAACAACAAAGCATAGACTGAAATAATTTAGACAGAAAAACCTCATGTTTAATGGGGATGTATAATAAATGTTCTGGTCATGGTTTACGCATTCATAAGCAGCAGCCGTGGCTCACAGAAATCATGCTGCAGATGTGGTTCTATACCAACGCTCTTAAACCCTGCAATCATATTTCAATGGTGTTTTCTTTGAATTAGCATCTATGAAAAAATGAACACTAAAAGCAGCTTTTCGTCTTCAAATCCATTCCAGATATCTCATCTCAGTTGATGCAATTGTAGGTTATTTCCTTGCATCAAATAAACCGAACTGGTTGAAAATCTTTGCAGCCAAAGACTATTTAAATAAAAGATCATGTAAAGTTACATGTAAAGTTTCTATAGTATTTATCATTAAGGCAAAAGGTGGTAATGAACAGCTTGTGTAATTATGATCATAAGATCTATTACAACTCAAATATCCTCTCGTGTAAGTGTGCTTCAATGTGTCAGAGAATGTGTTCATCTAAACATGTCTGTTGGCAAATTAATCGTTAACTGGCGCAAAATCACCAATTTCATTTTAACAGGGTTCCTACAAGTTTCCGAACGTAAAATTTAAGACTTCTTTAGATTATTTAAAGAGCATTGAAAAATAAAATTCAATACCCATTTCACGGGCATATGGGGAAAAAGTGAACATTTCTAGAATTTAATAAAACGTATGAATTAAATCAGATTGAATTTCATCTACCAACTACACACAGATCTTCGTTCAGGTGTTTATAAATGCAGGACAATTAAGGTACGTTCACACCGAATGCAAATTTGGCAGCAGGTGCGAAGCTAACCCCGCGGGAACCCTGTTACCGGAAACAGATTAAGGTTTTACTGCACTCTAGTATCTACAAATAATTTAAGTCTAAATTAATTAATGTCACTGGTCGCCATAAGGTACCATGTGTTTTTACATCGGTTGCTGACTTGTCTCATACTTATGGTGTGTTTACATCAAATGAGTTTTGTGGATGCCCTTAAAGGGGTGTTGAGAGGTCCTGCGACATGATTTGAACATGGGGAGATGCACGTCTTCAAAGCACTGAGTGTGTTCAAAGCCATAGACGCCTTTGTTACAAAGTGTTAATGGATCAGAAAACCTGAGCTGAGCTGTTTGGGAGACGGGTACTACATACAAACCAGGATCTCTCTTCCTGTAGAGCTTTCTAGTTAAAACCATGAAAAATTTAAAAAGAAGTTAAACTTTACTGGGATTAAATAAAGAGGTAGGGATAATGTATTTTTATACACAAAGAAATATGAGTGAGTGAGAACGCTCGGACCATCGGTACTCCACTAAAATATTCTCTTACTGAACTGTGGCTGAACAGGTTTATATTTTAACTAAAAATGTCAAAACCTGCCGGGTGAAAAAATTTCAATTTTATGTCCTGGTACTTGCCATCTTTTCTATAAACCTTTTTCAGCTGCTATGAACTGCAGCTTAAAATCCCTGACAGCCTAGTGGGTTTGAGGGGTTTTTACTTGGGACTCCTTCACTATATATGGGGGTCTGCTACTTGGAACAAAAGAATATTTAAAAGTAGGATCATAATCCTGATGTACTGACTGCACCAATCGTATTTTCAGATCTACTTTCTTGCTTAAAAACATGTTAAAACCACTCTTCTCCCAATCAAAGCAAATAAAGCCAAACCGCTGTCTTGATCCTGATCTGCCACTGTAAACATGAAACTGGCAAAAGGAAAAACAAAACAAACAGGCTAGCTCCTCAAAGGCGTCTGTACACACTTTGGCCTTAAGTGCACGATTATCTGAGTGGAGGCATTAGGACGGTGTTTTAAAGCCCAAAACGCCTTCGTGTGAACTCACCACATGGTTTAGTTCTAGTTAACTGGATCTGTTTTCAGTTGAACATCATAAATACAAGAATTGTTTAGGTGACTCTCTGTTCAGCTCTTTGAGGACCCAGGAGTTATCTGCTGTATGATCATACAATTAATCAAATAAATACACAGCCTATGACGTAGTTTAACAACTTGTGCACACAAAACCACTCCCTAACATTTTTTTTACTGCCAGTGTAAACTAAGGCGACACGTCTCCGTGGAGGTCCTGCTCATAAAGGCCAGTTATAAATTGCCAACAGTTAGTTGGACTTCAAAATAGGTTGAATGTTTAATGTTTAATAGTTCTTTTAAGTTATCAGACATGAGGAGGATACCCTGTCCGCTTTTAAGGCTAAGCTTAAAACGTTCCTGTTTGATAAAACTTATAGCTAAGAGTGGCTCAAGTTAAAACTCTAACTCTTTAGTCATTCTGCTATAAGCTTAGACTGCTGGAGGACAAAGGGACCACTTTACATCTTCATGCATTCTATCTTTACTCTCCCATTCTGCAGTGTTTGCTAAGTGCTTTTTTCTGTCATAGTAGCTTCAATCAGGTCTGTTCCTGTTTGGCTGTGGCTCCATCCTGGAGAGAAATATCAGCTGGGCTGCTACCATCAACACCTTTGTTTACAGATGTTGGAGTTAAGCCTGTTTTCAGTGCTTTGTCCCGTTTTTCTACCAGACATAGCTAAGGTTTAGCTCTTATTGTGATAAACTCTGTTTTCTTTTATCCATTTGACATGAATACTACTATCTCAGAGCTTATCTGCCTAACTGATTCTTTCTCAGACAGAGCCACCTGAGGAACTAGTTTAAGGTTAACTTTTCTAACATAGAAAGTGTTTATAGAGCAGTGGCATGTTTGTTTTGTATGTCTGCATTTGTCTCCTTGAACCCCGAGTCAGTGTTGGTAGAAGGCCGTTCATGTTGAGCCTAGTTCTGCTGGAGGTCTCTTCTTGTTAAGAGTTTTTTTTCACTCCACTGTTGCAGCATGCATGCTTGGTGTGAGGGATTGCTTATGAATCAATGACTTGATGCAACTTTGAACCAATCTAACCATATGATCTGACTGAATCATCAGTGAAGTGCCTAGAGATAACCTGTTGTGACTTGGTGCAATATAAATAAACTGAATTCTTCAGCTGTACATCATCATCGTGATTTAATTACCTTTCTGTAAATAAGAACAAAGAAAATAGCACAAACAATTACTTTAACACTCTAAATGTCTTTGAAACTTAAGTTAACACCTTTTGCTTTTGAAACTGAAAATATCATTTGAATAGAAGGAATTATATAAACAATTTAATGATCAAATTGTATCAAACTAAAAATATTCTGTTTAACACATGAACACCAATTTTTTTCCTTCTTCCCAGTAATGGTAACATTTTTTGTTTAGAAAATTATGTTTACAGCTCTCAGGGCCCATTTCTATCCTGAAACAGGCATGATCTAAACAAAAAAAAAAAAAAAAAAAAAAAAATTTTGTCCAGCAGGGAAATATCTAATTTTTCTCAAAGTTACAGATGAAATTCACCCTTAAACGGTAACCTAACCAGACCCACTATATTGACTCACTTAGCTGTCAGGATAAAACGGGAAAAATTTCAAGGTAAGAAACAGGGAAAAAAGTTTTTAAACATAAAAACAGGAGAGAATAGAAGGACAAGCAGTCAAATGACAAAAAAAGAATATTTGTTGAAGCGTTTTGAGCTGCCTAAGATCAGTGCTTCTGGTTTAATTATGAAACTGACTCAAAGGGCAAACCCAGTTGAGCTTTGTGCCGACACACCGAGGCTTAAAGCTAGAGGAAATACTGTTCTTGCACTCCTGTTGGCTCAGATCAGAGCTTCTTTCAACTTTAAAAAGGGACCAAAGGTGCAAAATATCAGCTGAACTGACTTCATTGAAATCATTTTCAGCTTTTTTCACCAGTAGCAGAACATAAATACTTCAGTCGTAGAAAACAAAGCAATACAAGCATACAACTGCAATCTCATTCAGGTAAAAATACTGTTGTTAAAATGATAAATTAATAATCTAGACATGTATACCAGACTGGTTACCTAAAAACAAAACAAACAACAACAAAAAATACATAAAATGGAACTATTTTCAGACATTGCTCACTTCCTTTTCCTCACTGTCTTTGAAGCTCAGACTAATCACAGACACACAGAGAGAAAACACAAACGGGAACACCTGACAGCTTTTGTAGACTACCAGCTGGGAAAGGTTCTCAGTTTCTAGGCAACTCCTCTCGGTTTCAGCTGCTAATGTGATTTCAGGAAAGCATAAATAATACAGAGAGGAAACTAAACCACGATGAAATCAGTCACCCCTGACCTGCAATCTCTCTAGAGCTGTAATAAGCAAGGAAGGATCTAAACTATTTAAACAGCTACAGACTCAGCTACTTGCCACTTGACATTATAATGCTATATTTGCATGTAAAAGACATTTTATTAAAAATCTACATGCTCAGAGACAGGCTTCATACAGCAAGCAGAATGTAAATTGTTATCTCCACATTTCTAAATACATTTCATCCTGTGATTTACCTTAAAAAAACCTTATATAAAGTAATATTTTACAATTCAGAGCAACAGTTGTGAAATACACCTCATCCCACCTTATATTTTTGCATCCTTGTAAAAACAAATGTAGTTTGACATTAAAAACGGCATTTCTTATCAGTATATTACAGCTATGCCCTGTGAATAATCACTTTGATACAAAATAGTCTTGGAACAAAATGCTGTTTTCCATATAAAAGCAAAAAAAAGGCTTCAGCTGAATAGAATTCCTGATATAAAGACAGTCTGAAACATTCAAGAAAATGCTGCTACAGCTACCAGCGACATAATGGGAAGTGAAAGTGATATAAAAAGGCAGAAGCCGCAAGGGACTGCCGGGCAGGGAACCGAGCCAAGATAAGTAGAGCTTACCAATTTGTTCACTTATAAAGCAGTGGCCTAATTTACCAAGTGAAGTCACTGAGGATAGAATCCTTTTTTATGATATGACCAAACTGGGGGTTGGAAAACTAAGTCTGCATTTGGTAGAAACTGGCTCTTGTTGTCAAGCATTTAAAGCTGAAATTGTATTTTATTCTAGTAAAACTGTGGTTTAGTCAAATTACAGTAATTACTTTGGTAAATAAAAGTAGAAAATAAAATAAAGGCCAAGTACAACTTATAAAAACTGAATTTTTTTTCCATTCTGCATGTGAATAATTAAAATGCAGCACCACTTAGAGCGTTAGTGTTTTTGTCACTTGTCCCAGTTCTAACGCCAGCCCTCCAGTGTTAAGCACGGGATTGTTTACAATAGAAATGGGGCCATTCTGATCAGATATCAGGGTGAGGCCACTGATCCCATCAACCAATCCAGACAGCTAGGTCATACTGAAGGAGGTCAGGCTTTGACAGATTTTAGTGCAAATATATAAACAAAGAAATAAAATAAGAAAAAAATTTTGACATAGAAAATACAATAGTTTTTATGAGACCTATGTATTCAAATAAGGTATTTTAAAATGTTGCCGATTAAAGTTAAACATATGGGTAGACACTATTACAGAAGCCTGGCATTACTGCAGAAATGCAGATGCTTTTCAGAACATTTCACTAAACTTTACAATAAAGATATTAGTTTCTTCTAAACTACTGTCCATTTCTAGAAAAGCATTTTGTTCTCCTTGCTCTTCTCTTTAAACCATTCGCATAAAATCCATCCAGTTCTGCAGTATAATGTTAAAGTGGATATACAGACACTATTCAGAGGCAATTATTTAAACATAATAGCATTAAAGCTTTGAGCACCAATTAAAAGAGGATGGCTGATGTTAGCTTTGGGTTTTCACCTGTACTGTATTCAATATGTTGATTTTATGTGTACAAATCAGTGCTATGTAACAGCAGAAACGTGCATTTAAAAGGCATTAAAGTCACTTAGAAATGACAGAATAATAAGCATATAAATAAGTGTTTTATACATTTTAACAGTATTTACATCTGACTATGATGCCAACATTGACACAGAAGCAGCTTGAACAGGATAAAAAGTTGAAGCCACATGACACAAAGCTCAGGTATTGCCCGATCGCAGCGGATCCGTAACAACCCTGAGAAATGGATACTTCACCAATTTTATACTACACCAATTTTTAGCCCCAGTCATTGCGATTGTAATTCAGGTTAAATTCTTCTCAATATAAAAACGATGCAATCACATTGAAAATATTCAAATTGGTTAAAAGGTTCCCAAGGAAGCCCAGCTAAATGCGCTAAAAAACTGACTAGCAGCATTTACTCCTCCTGAACCATCCTGTAGTTATGGCTAACAGATCAATTCATCATGTTACCTACTTTGGAAGTTGCCATTTTGAACTTTTTAATAACTTCGACAGCACTCATATCAAGTCACCAAAAAGGCAAAACCTTTGATTATAATAAAATGGGGCAATAAGGTAACATGCAAATCAAAAAAAATGTAGCCACTGGCTTCTAAACAACTTATACAAGCTTACTAAAACCAATCAGTCCACTATTTTTATTATCTCCTCAGGCCATGCTCTGAACATCAACTGAAAGCTTAAAAGGAAAACCAATTCTACACAGTATGGCTTAATTGCTTAATAAAAACAGCTGAAATCAATGAGTGGTGTATTTAGCCAGTAGGCCTCATAGCAGGTTGGTTTACTGGCTAACATTCAGCAGGTGGAGTGGTGCACTTGGTTCATTTGACCTTGTCAACCTGATTCCTTCCTCTCTTTTCTGGCTCAGCTGGCTGCTCTGAGACTGGGCCTGGTTTTGTTTGTTAGCTGACTGTGTGGGGGGTTGGGTGGAAAGTGCACAAGGGCAGGCTGTTTGCTATCATGAGCAGTGAAAGCACTGTGCAGAGAAACAAGGCAATCTGGACATCCCTTTATGTTTATGGCAGTCAAAATATGTGACACAGTGTGAATTTAGTCTTAAAGGCAAAGTGTGTGGTTATGTCGATAATGCAGATCAGTAACAAATAAAAATAAAACAGATTAGAGTAAATATAAGTAAACCTTTGGATTTGTAAATTAAATTTGAAGCCATTACCAGGTAATTGATGAGAATCATTAAAACTGTTCAGATATCTGTACAAATCTCACTAAACATTCAGATCCGTTCTAAACCTGACAACAAAAACCCCTGTGGATGTTGGAGACATAGAGAAAGGACTGAAAATGAGAAACCGCCACGATGTGAGAAGCTGTTTGACATGAAGCTATTTATCACAACACGTTGGGCCATGTCTGCACTTCATTTGGGCTGTAAGAGTTTAAAGGCACAGCTTTAAGGAGATAAGGGAAGGTCAACCAGAGTACAGGAAAGTTTATTTTCAGGATGGATTTGAAAATGTTAACAGACTTTTGGAAACCCCCTAGTTAAAAGCAAGGAAAGTACAAACATAGAAAGGTGCGAAAGCATAACTTCAAACCTGATCCAAACATAAAAAACAAGTAATAATACTGACAGGTAGGGCTGGGAAAAAAACAACAACAACATCTTCAATGTTGCTTTTATTTCTTCTTATAAAACAGTTTCAAAATAAATGGGATCAGCTGAGTATTAGCAGGTGAAAGCGTTAAAAAAATGTAAACTGTTCCCAATACTGAGAAAATGGCACCACTTCAGAGCAAAACAGTTCAGCTTAAGATTTGAAATGATTGACTCATTAATGCGGTTGTTAAACATATTGTTGAACCGATTTAAAAAGCTAGCAACATTTAGGATTCTTTCTGCTCCTCACATTCTTCAGTCTGATTATATACAACAGTATCTATTACGATGATATGCCCCATCCTTTTCAAGGTCACCCACTTGCCTCTGACAGGGAGAGAAGCTGTGCTGGGAACAGAAATCCAGATAAGCTAAGCTGAGCCCACAAGGATTTCTCTTTTGCCAGCCCACTCTATAGTCATAAATCTTATCTCATGGTAAAGGAAAACCTGACAGCAAACTGAAAGGCTGTCATCTACAGCTCAGCCACCTAAATTCCCACCCAAATGCCGATGATTCAGACCGCTCTCAAGTGCAAAGGATTTGTAAAAATACAGCCAGGAAGAAAAAGACCAACATGGTTTACTTTATTCATGATACAGCCTTGAGCAACAGACGGTTTTACCTTTCGACTCATTCTCTGCTTTGAGAAGCCAAAGGCAGTTTAAAATCAGGGCAGGGTAACAACACTTAAACCTAGACATACTATCCTGAAATCTTATCAGCTTAGCAACCAAGGACATTTTACAAGTCCTATATAAAGTACAAAGAAAACAAGTTGCTATTCAGGCTGTGAGATTTCCCCAGAGTTCCCAACCTCAGACTATTTATAGATGTTCTGTTAATCTGTTTCCCTTGTGTTAACACTCTGCTGTGGGTGGTGCCTTCTACAAACAGTAGAAAGACAATCCTGAGACACGCATCAATAAACACCATTTTCTAAGATGAGATTTATGCCAAATTACTCCCTATTGTTCTGTATAATGTTTGCTAACACCAACAAAAACAAAGCCTGTTTAAGTCGGACCTGAACTGTGTACTTTTAGACAAGGCTTCACATTAAAAACCTACACACAAAAAAATACAGATACAAATATAGCTACACAACAAAGAGATATCATTGGATAACCCCTTGAACAGCTCTGTAGGATCACTAAGGGTTTATCCTTCTAAAAAAGATGCAGTCAAGGTTTTAAGTGTTCAGAGCCTCAGATGATAAATGAGTGGAGCTTAAGGCTTTTGCTGTAGGAGTAGAGATGTATATCTGTACATATGGAGGAGTGCACTGAGCTTTGTTCTACAAATGGCCCTTGAGCTGCACTCCATGCTCTGTCCCTCAACCTGCCTCTCTACCCAGGGCTTGCTCCTCTCATTGACCCCAACTGCAGGCTGTCTCATTGAACCATGTCCACCTTAATGGATGGTGATGTGTGCTATTACCAAGTGCCAGTAGTTTCTGCACTAAAGCCTCAAAAAATCCGATAGACCTTCACACCTTAAGGTGACAAGTGGTGCAGCTTATACAACCAAATACAGACATTGATAAAAGGTAAGCTAGCTGGTAAATGATACAGTAAGGAGGAATGGGTTACTACACAATAGATGTTATTTGCACAGTAAATCTAGTCTGGCTTTTAAAATAAACAATGCCAAAAATAATCCTGATCAATTATCAAATATTACAATCTAACTCTATTAATGAGGATGTGATGTTGTCATATTTTCTAACGTCTTGTGTATGCCAAGTCTAGTGCAGCCAAATGACTTCATTTTAGTACCCAAATTTCCACACACCGCACCTGGAAATGGGTTTTGCAAATATAAACGTTAAGAACATCCATTGCTGCGTTACATAAATTATGTAAAACTCTTGGAAAGAAACTCTTTGTGCCAGTCTTGGATGACATGATGAGGCTTTGAAAATGTCCTCAACAGCTGGATTTTCTTTTTCTACGTGTCGTGTTGTAAACTCTGTGCAGCAAACACACCCCAAGAGTCAAGCAGAATATTCTGGAGCGGGGGGGAAAAGCCATATGGAGCACAAATGCAGCAAACACCATGTCCACATGTTGGATTTCCACAGAAATTACATGGCTCAATCAAACCTAATCCTTCAGACTTCTAGGTTATTTCTGTCTGAGTTCTGCTCCTGTAAAGGCTTAGGTCTGGGGGTAGGCGTTGTTTCAATTTGTACGATTCAGATTTCAGTTCCAATTCTAGTTCCCATCGATTCTTTCAAGAAGAAATATCATAAAAATTATGAGCTGCTAACCAGAGTTCTGTCAAGATAAAACTGTCTGAACTGCTCAGTGAAATTTCATTCCTTGAACATCTAAGTTTGTGTGAAGTTTCTTTTTATACTTTCACATGAAGCATTCTATTCAAAAACCTCATTAAAACACATTAACATATATTCAGGGTCTGGTGCAGGAGGTATTTATACCATATGAGAGAATTGTATTATTTGATTTACATAATTCAGGCTGTAGAGACTTTAAGTCGAGCGTTGGAAGAAAAAGAAGCGCAGCAGGAAGGCATTGCTACAGAGTTTATATCCTAACCATCATTTACTGCACCTCAGTTCCCCTCAACTAAGAAGTATTGAAGCTTTATTTTTTTCGGACAGAGGGACAATCAGATCTCCTATTCCACTGGTTAGTGAGTAGGTTATTTTCATGTTTGTTTGAGCATGTACGCTTTGGAGAGCAATTGGAGACGCTTAAATACTTCTAATACATTTCAGAAAAGGTCAGGAACTGAACTCCCAGTCAGCAACGCTCATATAAATAAACGCTCTTTCTTGATCATTAACAACCTCTATTAAAGTCTGAAAGTTGTGATGTGAAGGAGTAACGTGAAACCCACTATATCACAGCAAATCTCCCCCTCCTGGCCAGAGGCTCAGCAGAGGTCTGCAGCTCCCAGCCATCAGACTTTGATGACCTTGTTAGTTTGAGTGCCTAATCTGCTAATGCCCTGATAAAAATAAACAGTCAGGGCAGTCATTGTAGTCCCCCCCCCCCCCGTCTGCAGCTGCTATCCATGAACACAGATGATACCTCCATCTTTATTTATCCTGAGGACTGACTGTCAAGCTGACAGCAAGACGAGCCAGAGGGGGAGGGGTGCTCGCTGTAACCACTCCCGGTACAAAGATGGATAAGTGCCCTTTAACATGATGCGACTTGTTTACGTCAGGTATCAGTGTACGCAGTAAATTCTGGGACCTTATTAGAAATGAGTTTATCCGTTTTAATGGACAGCCACTAAACCGTTATGAGCTCCAGGCCCATTAGGCAAGAATATATTTTCAAGCCATACGTGTCTTTTAGGAGAAGTTTTCATAGATGTGAATAATTCATACACAACAAGTCATTCAAGAAGAGGTCGGAATAAATAATTCAGCACACATAAATTCTTAAAAATACAAAGAACTGACATAAACAATACAACTTCTGCAAACCAGCACACAAGTAAAACAAATGCACGTTATTACAGCAGTGATAAATGTCTTTATTATAAGCAGTGGTCAATTCTCTAACCTACACTTAAATCCTCTACTCGAGCACTAGCTGCAGCATAAAAACTCCTACGAATGGAGCTAGGTCTCATTCTTAAAAGGATACATAAGCCAAATGGATGTGATTAAATAGAATACAGTTTTCCAGATGGACACAGAAGTCCTTCCTGCAAAACATAATTGAATGTGTTCAGTTTATTGCCAAACACTAAACAAGTCCTCATCCTCCCTTACAAACAGAAACTTATTTCCTTCTTCACATCACTCCCCCTGCTGCTACATGAACTAAAAACCATTTGAGAATTAGAAACTAATGCAACACAGGAGTGTAGTGGAGCACAGCAGCGTGCGTGAAAACAAAACCCTGATGATTTTCACTTGTCTAAAGACCAAAAGCTTAAGTTAAGGAGTAAAATTTATTTTTTGCTCTCTATTCTTTTAATCATTCATTACACCAGTTTAGTGAAAGAGCGCAAAGAAACAAAAGCAACATGTCAAGTGACTGAACCAACAGTTTGTTAAACACCCACATTGTTGTTCACATTGCAGCCTTTCATTCCTCAGAAACAAAAATAGATTAAAAACTTCACAAATAAACCTTTTGGTTCGGAGCAGCAGCCTCCTACTATATGCATAAAAAGGCAACGACTTTAAAAACTGAGAAACCTTTAATGTGAACTAGTATTGAGATTTAAGCCAAGCACTCATCTGGAGAGCCAATCAATAGACGTGGAGAGGTTAGCAAAACAATGATTGGAGCTGGAAAATACAGGCTTATTGGTCCACCACGCCTGACTCCCATTAAGGTTCATTCCAGCTAATGTGTGCTGCTGTTTACATGGGTGCACAGTTTGTACATTAGAAAAGCTTATTCCTAAAATAGTATACACTTAAAGGCATTATAGCATATTACCTCAAAAACTTTCCTTCAATGATGAAATAAAAACTACAAAATGTAAAACAAGGTTTCTCTGCTAAGGTGTTTTCTGACACCTTAGCAGAGAGTGATTTTACAAGGCATAAGATGGATGCAATGAACTGATTCAGGCTAAATCTGCTGTAAACACTAGAAAACACAAGTAAGTCTGTATACGATTTACATTTGTTGAGTAAAAGAGCATAGGTCGATTTAGCTCCCCGTTTGCATGAGCTAAAACATTGTGGTGGTCTAGGTCTACCTCAGACCAGTGTGGGACAGATTGGAGCACTGCAGAGAAATCTGATCCAACCCTAGACATGAACAACTGCAAGATTAAAACAAAACTATTTCACTGATGCAGCAGACCAATTCCTGTAAGGTCTGTTTACAGACTCCTGCTGAAATATCAAACAAGTCCTATCCAAACCGAGCTTATGCAGCTAGAGTTAACCTGTCCCACAGTGCAAAGTTTCTCAGCAACCAAAGATGTGCCTTTTTAAGGTCATAGCGCTCTAGAAACACCAGAAAACAAGTTTTGGATGCTTTGCTGAAATGTTAAAATACTAAAGCTGCTTCCTCAAACCCAACGAATCCCAACTTGGATCAGCCAGATATAAATATAGGTTGGAAATTCATAGATACTCAACTCTATATGATAAAAAATGCAGTTCTTTTTGACAAACCGGTGGATTTTTCGGGGACTTAAAAACGATTATTAAATCAATTCTAATAAAAGCTTCTTTTCCTAAGAAATTAATTATTCAACCAACATCAACTATAGATTTTACTAGAGCTCGGTACGGATTCAAATTTCAAGAATGACATTTTTTTCCTGATTCTTAAGGTTCAGGAAAGATTCTTTCCAATCTGGTCGAATCGCAAAGTGGATTAGTTGTCAACTGAATGACATGAAAATAATTATGCAACATGTTGATATTATATATTCAATGGCAGCATTTTTTTTTTATTTATCTTTAAATATATCAATAGATCTTTATGAAAAGCGAACCAGATTGGATTTTTTTAATAAGGTACTGAATAAGGTAAAATATCATCAATGACTCCAGGAGAATTTGATGCTAAGAGATTGTGATTCAGTCCAACATCCTCGTGGACCATAGACAGTTTTCACCCTGCATGGCTAAAGTCAATTATTTCCAGCTGTGTTATCCACATCATAACTTAGCCCAGAACTGATTCAACGAAAGACTGCTGACCATATGAGTCTGCGAAGAGGTTGTGAGAAACGGCATGATACGATGAACAATGTTTCAACAGGGGACTCGTTCTCACAGCAGATAATGCAACGCTTCAGTATTCAAGGACACCGATGCAGTCTCTGGTGAGCATATCAGCATTCATAAGAGGACTCTCTGCTGTGGCAGGGGTGACTTTGATGCATGTTTAAGGGAACCTAGAAGCATGAGAAAAATCAAACCTTCGTGCACAGGGGACAGTAAAAGTCACTGGCATCTAGCCAGTTTCTGAGAGACTCAAAAGCAAACTGAAATGTATTACTTGTACAATTAAAGCTTTAGATATTGAAAATCGTTTAGCCGGGCGTGCAGGTGGCGCAGTGGTTAGTGTGCACGACCCATGTACGGAGGCCTTAGTCCTCGACGCGGGCGACCCAGG